>CM021101.1:740997772-741196706 GCA_007115665.2 Sequoiadendron giganteum | reverse complement strand
TAAGTTTGAAAGGTGATCCCTGAAACCGGTGATGTGCCTAGAAGCACCACTATCAATCAGCCAAGTGTTAGAGTCAGTAGAAACATTGCTAGACAAGGCTGAATAAAACAAATAATCACTGGAGTCCTTTTGTGGAGCGATTTCTTCAACATCTGCAGTGGCAACTTGATGTTTAGGTCGTTGAGGACAAACCCTCGCAAAGTGACCATACTTATCACAACGAAAACATTGAATCTTGGACATGTCTCGTTTCCTTTTGAAGGCAGGAGCATCATCATTTCCATCTCCTCGATTCCTCTTGAAGAATCCTTTCTTAAAGCCTTTTCCTTTGTTTGATGAATGAGAGGCAAGAACTTGTAAATCTTCATTTTTTGAACTTTGACCAATTCCCCTTGCTGTTAGTCTTGACTCCTCTTGAATGCAGTCAATCCTCAATCGATCAAACTTGGGAAGTTCAAATCTTGCACTGATTCCTTGAATGAACGCCTCCCATGAAAGCGGAAGACCATTGAGAGCAAGCATAGTCAGATCTTTATCATCAATCATGTGGCCAATAGTAGAGAGCTGATCTCTTATCTCTAAAATCTTCATGAAGTATGTAATGACAGATTCTCCTTTCGCCATTCTCACATGATGAAGTTGTTGCTTTAGTGCGAGAACTCGACTAGTGTTGTTGATTTCATACATCTCTTCCAAGGTTGTGAACATCTCTCTTGCTGTATCCAACTCGAAGACAATCGGTACAACATGATCCTTGACGGAATCAACCAATACTTTCTTTGCCCTAGTGTCTTTCTTCCTCCACTGCAATTTCTCTTCTTCCCCCTCAGGTTCAGGAACTTTTGTTTTCACAAACTCAGCTAAATCATTCTCCTCCAAAGTGAGCATGATTCTGAACCTCCATGATGTGTAGTTCGAAATCCCTCCGAGTCTATCCTCGATTTTCAGACCGTTCACCATCTTGAATTTGAGAAATAAGAGATAGACTGAAAAAGAATAAGGTAAGTATTTCACACTAAATTTGATCACGATCTTTTTCACACCCGCTCTGATACCATGTTAGTGTTTCTTAGATCAGATTGAACAATACAAGCAATTAAATAATTGCAACACATAAGACAATGAACACAACAAGGTACCCTGGGAAAACCCTCCTCTTGAGGGAGAAAAAACCTAGCAAATGATCTCTTCTATAATGTAGAACAACTAGCAGAAATCTGCTTACAACTCAGGCTCAGCAATGGCCAATAAAGAATGTAATGAGGTTGCACCTCTCCTAGATACACAAGATACAAATGAATATCTTCTTCCTTGAAATCGGACTGCTGTTGCAAATGCGAATTCTGCTCTTAATGATAAATGCGAACTTGCTTGAGATGGAATACACTTACAATGATAAAGTGACCTTGTATATATACATCATAAGGCGCCTCTTGACTTAGGTCGGCCTCTTTAGGAAAATACAATAGATGATAACAAATAAAATATCTTGAAGTTGGCTCTTTGCTTTATTTAGATATTGGGAACATGAATTAAATAGCCGAAGGCTATTCATTTAATTCATGTGTTCTTTGTGCGGATGAAGTGCAGACCACAGCTGCAATAACATCAACAAATAAACCATCTAAAACTTACATATAAACTTTTCTATATAGAATTCAATCCTTGCCATTAAATATGATATTATAGGAAAAGTCTTGATTTATTTATTTTAGAAGTCGTTTATGTTATCATGCATATAGAATTTCTTTTACATTTTCCAAATGTTTGATAAGTGTAAATATATTAAACGGTATCTACAAGTAACAGTAAATTTGGTCTATATGTAACACCCCTTCGTTTTGCTTTATGGACTGGACAGTGTGTCCTTGTTTTGCATTGATTTATACTTCTGGATACTCAGATACTTTATCTTGTGTGTGTATTGGATCGTCATCTATTGAGCGATAGACTATTTTATGTGATGTGATTTGGTTTATCTGATGATTTGTGTTACATGCTTTAATGGTGTAATGATGTTAGTGATATAACATGTTAGTGCTTATGAGAATATTTGATGTATTGTGGAAGTGTCAGTTTTGATGAGTGTATTGGTGAAGGGGACGGATTCGCATCACTCGCTTGCGAGCGCCTTGTGATTCTATGATTTCTTCTTCACGGTGTGTATTTTATGCTGTTATATTTTATGATGTTGGATACTATGTTTTCAGGATTGCAGGTACATGACATCGACGACACCTGGTTTCACAGGTCTGAGCGTGTCGATCCAATGGTTAAGTTGAAGGGAGATAGTAGCTAGGTAACGTGTGTCAAGTCTACACCCTAGCCATAGTGTGTCATCAGTCGTTTGTGTCGAGTCGTTGTTTGTCTTATTTTAATGTTATTTAATTCTGAAGGATTCTTGATTGGGAAATAGATGTTTAAAATAATTTCATTAAATCATGTTGATGGTTATTTAATTTAAATTATGCAATGTGGATAAAAGTTTATATTTAAATTAATTAATTATATTTAATTCATTTAATTGATTAAATTTAATTTAAAGGGTTGAATTTAGTTATTAAATAATTAAATTAATTAATTATATGTGATGCAAGAAAATTAAAAGAAAGAAAAGAATTAAATTTAATTTTGGAATTTAATTTCAATTTGTGGTAATGAAATTAGAAATTGTAATTAAATGTTTATTTGGGAATTAAATTTGAATTAGAAGTTACTAAATTATATTGGGAAATTAAATGGAAATTAGTTTCAATTTTGGAAATTAATTTATTAGTTGGAATTAAATTAGAAATTGAAATTGGGTTTTAAAAGCAAAGTTAGTTTTCAATTTTTGGAGTTAATTAATATTTAGATATTTTAAATTTCAGATGTGCATGCGAAATCAGATTTGGTTGTGCAAGATATTTTCAATTAAGCCAACATGTGTGAGTTTAATTTATTAATGAAGAATGGATTGCAAGATTCTTTCTGAGAGAGAATTTTGGAGAGGAAAAACTTCTTCTGGTGTGAGAGGATAATTTTGGAAAAATTGCACAGAGGAGGGTTTGAGGAAATTATTTGGCTGTAGATTTATTTGGAGTTATTCTAGAAATCTTTGTGGTGTTTGTGGATTGCTTTCTTGGTTGAAATCAATAAATTGTTGGATAGAACTGGAGAAGCTTTGGAGGAAGCTCTGCATCAAAAATTTCATTACCCGTAGCTTCTTGAATCAAGTTTTCTTCTGTGTTTATGTTTTGTTTTTTGAATGCTTTCAAAATTGTAGTGATTAATCAATTTGTTGTTAAATCTATTGAGAAAACGAATTTGTGAATAGAAGAAAGAAATTAATTAATTAAATTTAAAGCTTTTGTTATTCAGGGAAATTGTGTAAATCTCTGTAGAATTAAATTTGTTTGAGGAAATGGATTGTTTTGTTGTTTAAATCGAACCTTGAGGTTAAACAAAACATTTAGATTGTTTAAAGAATTTAAACCTCTGTGGAAATTGTGATGAAGAAAACTAGAGGATTAGAAAATTTCTGATTTGTAATTTAGATCCGTTTAGGCTTTATTGTTATTTTATTGTTTAAGAATTCAGGAAAAAGGATTAAAAGAATTCATTTTTAAAATCTCGGTGAAATTTGAATTTTCTGAAAAAGTTTTACAATTTCACCTATAGGTGAATATTTTTACAAAATTTCCCTATTTGTCTATTGTTGAAATTCGTTTTTATATATATATATATATAAACATGTTAATATGTATATATAATACATACATATTTATTCTGTTTGAATAAAATAATGTTAAAAATTCTGAATCACCGTCCGTACGGCGTCAATAATAAAATTTTTGGAATTTTATTTATTGAAATCGTGAATTTTTATTGTTTAGGGTTTTGTGAAAGGGTTGGGGAAGGCATGGGAGGCGCTGCCTCCATCGCCGCCCCCATGAGGGGACGACTGTGGAGGAAGGGCCTCCGTAGCCCCCTCCACACGCCCTCTCTTCACAGGCCGCGCCCATGTTTGGGGTTCGGCTGTGCTATGCACAGCCACCCCCCAAACATTGGGGCTTCCTAGGTGGAGTGCCATATAAATGGCAAATTTGTTCAGTTTGTCCGCCATATCCCTGCATGATTTAAAATGGCGAATTTGTTCAGTCCGTCTGCCTTTCCATAAGGATATTTAGGGTTTTCGGGTACAATGTTTAGTTTAATAAAATTTAGATATTTGTTATTTAAATGCATGTTAAATAATATTTAATATTAAATATATTTAGTTAATAAAATGGGTAATAATTATAGTGGGTAAATTTGTATAATTTGAAAGAATGTTTTAAAACATTGTAGTGGTATTTAAATATTTGGATAACAAAGACAATTGGAAAATTTAGTTAAGGAATATTATTATATTTTATTAATATAATGTAATTCTTTTGTTATGGTAAAAATAGATATATTTAATGTATAAATAAAAGTATATATATATGTTAATATATATAAGAATAGTTGTGTTATGCATTGATGGCATATTGGGTACATTTAATGAATATATTACATAAGTAATTAATATGGAGAATATATGCAATATTTTATGTTGTAGTATTTAGATGCTTGTAGATGAGTTTTGCATGGAGATTTTAAAAGATAAGGTTGAATGCATGGTTAAATTGTTAATGAAAATGATATTTTAAGATATTTTATAAATTGCATGTTTTAAATGGATAGTTGAAGAGACATAGATTTTGGATAGAAAATTGAAAAGATTATTGGCAATAATTTTATGTTGTATTAAAAGTTAATTAAGGAGTTGTTTATAATGAAGAGACAATTAATTACCTTAATTTATTTATTTTCTATTTTAAACATTTATATTAGTGTGATTGGAATATTTATGAGATATGGATTTAGAATGTCCAAAAATAGTAATTTCCTCTTGATTGTCTTTTAGATTTATGTTCCTCGTATTTCGCAAAGGGTTGTGAGTTTAAATTGTCTAGGATTCTCTATTATGAAAATGGAAAAGGGGTATATGGTTATTTGAGTAAACCCTGTTATTGTGCCTTTTCCTTTGTAGACGTTACCTATTGCTTGAATATGGATTTAGGAAATCCAAATATTAGATTTGATTAATGACTTGATGCTTATGTAGCTATGTCGTCATGTGGTATATTGGGATATGGGATTAAATGTTAGTCCAATATTGTAAGTCTTCCAGAGAATCTTAGAGGATCTAAGAGGGTTGTCGTTTTCCTTATGTCAACCAGTTGTTTTCCCTTGGGTAGTGCATAGTGTTTTATCAGTATTTACCCGATTTCCACGAACGGGGTTGTTTTGTACCTCCTGTGAAAGAAGTGGACTATGTGTTCTAGTTGCCTCCAAAATGTTTGGAGTGTGTTCTATTATTTGTTTCCTCCTTGTGATGGAGTGGTTTTGATACCTAGGTTGTATGCACTTGTGATTCTCTTGGTGGATAGTTTGTTTGTGTGTTGTCGAATAGAAGAGTGGCTTCCATTAGGGGCCAGAGCCCGGAAGAAGTAGGATTTGGGTAACCTATGGAAGTGAATTTAATCAAGTGATAACTAAAATTGAAATGAAAATTTGGGGAGTACTACACACTAAAAAGCTAAGTTCTAGCTTCACTCATAGTCAAGTGCTAGTTAAGGCTTGGAATGAGTGGAAAGGCCTGAAATGGCATAAGTCATCTATCTTGTCTGTACGAGAGGTATTTGATTCCGCATTAGCAAGTATGAGGGCCAAGGATCGGTAGAGGCCACCAGGATCATCGGAGCCTATGAAGATTCGCAGAGGGTAACTTATTATGAGTTGTGTGATGACACTCTGTCTAGGACAACTGTTTGTTAGTATTTATGTTATGTGTATGGTTCTCTGAACATACTTGATCTATTTTATGTCTGGAAGCAATGTGACCTATGTCAGTGATGTGAGAGTTGTACTTGTGTTGTACTTTTGTTTGGTTGAGTCAGTATGAGTCTGCCTATGGTTAGAGGTTGTAGATCTTTGTCCATGTTACTTTGTTACTATCTCCTAGCATGGGGGGTGGGCCTTCGGGTACCACTAGGTTGGGTGGAACATGCACCATACACCGTTGGGTCCCCATATATCTTCAGTACTTGGTGGCGAGACATCCAATTGGACATCTCGCAGTTCTTGTTATAATTTTTTGCATTGTAATATTTCTATTTGTATATGATATTTTACTCCTCTTATGTTTACGAGGTGGAATTCTATAATTGTAACATTTTGTACTATGGTCTCATTCTGGGAATGAGTGATGTAACTATTGGAATAAGTAAATGATTATGAGATGGTATCTTGGATGTTTATCTTATTATGTTATGTGGTATCTGTACGTTGTATGATGTTTATTTCATAAAGTATTTAATGCTATGGTTATAAGTAAGATGTTTGTGTGGGTTTTAGTAATCCCAACCTTGTAGCCTTAAAGGTTGTTGTTAATTAGTAAGTGAATGTGTATGTTAATTGCACTTTAAAAAAAATAAAAAATTGGTTCGCTTAAATCGTTAATTACAACTTTCTTTAGGGTTACTTGGCGGGGCATTACACTATAAATGGTACATACAAGAAGAATTTTTGTATGCTATGATTTTATGAAGAGTACCAAAGGGATCAATCTTCTATTTACTTATAAAGGGGAAAAAAATCATAGACCCAATGGTGTAAAAATACAAGACAACAACAATATAAGAAAACTTGAGTAAATACAAAAAAACTTCCATACCAATGGATAAACGTTTTCTACAGGTGTTCCAGGCTTTAATGCTACTCCGGGGCGCATGCCAGCATTTCTAACCCTTTTAATGACATCTTGCCAATTGTCTAAAAAGAAATAGGACAAGCTGGTTTAGAAAATTTGCCACTCAACCCATTAAATTATGAAGATATACAACAACTAGATACTTGTTCTCAGACCACATGCAATATACCTTGAGTAACCTCCAAATGGAATGTAAAACCTGAAGCTCCAGCTTTTGCAAATGGTTCTATGTAATCAAGAGGATTTGTAACCATGAGATGGCAGTCCAGAAAAGCACTGCCAGCATGTAGACTTTATTAACTCCAATTCAAAACTGAATACCTATAGATAATTAAAAAAGACTTGCCTAGATATGGTCTTTTGAATATGATTGAAATATCCTCACTCACAAGCATAACACAACACACATTCCTAATTCACTTGGATAAAAAATATTTGCATCAAAAATTTAACTCACTGTGTATGCTTTCTCAAGCTCTGGATAACAGGTGCTCCAATGGTAAGGTTTGGAACAAAGTGCCTGAACAATATAAGTGTAGATTGGTGTTCATTAGACTCATTTTAAGTACCCAGTGTAAAAAAATGTCAAAGAAAATTATAAGATAATTAAGTATTGTTTTATCTGCAACATAATTAGAATTAAATACATAGAGGACTGAATGCAATGCACATAGAGTAAAAAACTAATCCTTGCTTGTATTTGAAGAGAAATTGAACTATCTCACTTCTCTTGAGAAAAATAAAATAAATGCAAACCTGCGAAAAAAACTGATATGCAAAACATCATACACAACTCACATGCATACAAAGAAGTAAAAGTGTAAATTATCAAACTGAGGATACAGAAACACACTAGTATTTCTATCAAGGTACCAACTGCATGCAATGAATTCCAAAATATTCTTTCCATATTTAAGTCTCACTCCTTTACAGTGGGCTATGCCTCAAAGTTTACCCCTTAGACTAAGCAATATAGTAAGCAACATTATAACAACACCCCCTAATTTTTTTTTGAAAAAATTGTTTGCCAAATTAACAATATCATGAAAGTGCAAAGACATGCAAGTTGAAGATAACCTGATGTCACCAGTTCTAATTTAAATTTGATTTAGTGATACGCTCCATTATTGTAAGTTTGGATGTTAAACATTCAATTCACACAATGCTCCTGATTTCAATTGTATTTAACAAAGTCACTTACATAGTGATGCCAAGTTATGAAGTAAACATTTACAATAAATACCAACATGAAACTCACTTAAAATACCTAGAATCAGTAAATGAATAGTCTGAAACAGATCTGAAAATGGACTGTAACAGTGCCCAGCAGCAAGAGAAACCCCTATTTGACACCTCCAAACGTGAGTAGGATCTCTCCCAAGGATGCTAATCATCACCAAATCCACCCGGCAACTCCAAGCAGCCTTCAAAACATCATGTCCACTCAGAAATAACTCTCATACAAATTTCAGTCACCTATGGACAATTTTCAGACCCCTCTAGACATCAACCCCTTCCTTCAAACATGCCCAAACTATTTCAGGGTTGCTGTGCAGAGTTACAGGTCCTGGCAGCTTTGAAAAGTCATCAAACACTCCTTCAAACCAACATAGAACGCCTCCCAAAGATTTCCAAAATCTCCATTCACTCCCAGCACTACCTAACAGCCTCAAATGACAAGTTAAATGGTCTCTTACCAGTCTGATGCATCTTCAAATTATACCCAGCAAATACCCAGGAGCTGATACAGGCAATTCCACAAAAGAAACTTCCCCAGCAAGCTTCTAAAGGCACAGTTAACACCTTCCAGGGGTCTGAGATTGAAGCAGCTCCAATATAACACCTGCAACACCCTCCAAAGTCTCTGAAAAAGATTTGAATAGGTCTGTAAGAATTCTCAGTCATACCAGCTTGACCATGGCGCTGATGAACAGGGGCAATAAGCATAAAAATTCATATTTCCAATATTAAACCATCTGTTCTTCCTTACAACTACTGCAAACAATAACCAATGGCTAGGCGCCTATTCTAATAGCCAAACAACCGCCTAAACACAAGGAAAAATGTCTCTCCAACCTCACGCCATGCATCAACATCCACCAACCAATGTGTTGGGTGAAAATAGTGTAATCAACTTTTCAACAGATTACGCCATCTAGACTTCAACCACAGCTGTGTGAGATATGATCTCTCCTCTCAGAAAGGGGAGGCGCCCTTCTTACTGCTAATTAGAAGCTATAGTAAACTTAAGAGAATACTTACAAAATGTACACTGTACTCATGAAATGGGGGGGGTGTGTTACATTCATACTTCTCTTTTTTTTAAGAGAAGATGTTTACAATGCTTCACGATGAAAAGCTTTAGATCTGAATAACTTAAACTTAAACAACAGCAGTAATGCCAATATTTCTATCTTGACAAAGCAAAGCTTAGAAATACCAGGTATGATTTATAATAACAAAAGGTAAAAGGAAAAGGGAAGGCTCACAGAGGCACAAAGTCATTCCGTAACCCTTTCAATGTTGAATCCGGTAGAAGTATCGTTCGTTGTATTAGAAGCACAAAGTCTTCTTAGACATAGCGATTTCTCGAACAGTATGAATGATTACAAGCACAAAGTCTTGTAGATCCTTCAACAAAACCTTCAAACATAAACAAATCCAAACGACAAATATAACACAAAGTTTACATCAACCACTTGAAGCCCTTTCAATCTTATACACAAATCACTGCTGATATAATCAACACACAAGACAATCGATTCCAACACAAAGTCTGGTATGCAATCCTCTTCTTTATTGATTAGATCTGAATTCACAATATTGAACACAAAGTCTCAATGCTTGTTTCAAAAGAGCAGCACTTCGTTGCAAAATATCAAAAGGTAAATATTACAAAAGAAATCCCTCTTATTTATAGAAAGGAGGGAAGAGCAAAATTAGGGAATCAGATGAGTAAAAATAGGAAACCCTAATCTAACTGAGTGTAATTTATTTCTACGTAATTGCACCTCATATTTTGGTGCAATTACGTTTTACAAAAAGACACCTAAGGTGTCAAAAACTATTTACAAGATGCATAAAGAGAAGCATCAAAATGTTCAACACTGGGCGATCAGGAATCTTCATGGTTCCTTGCTTGGGTGCGCGGAGTCTTCATATTTCTTCCTGATCTCCTCCATGAACGCATCATCTGGGCCGACTGTGTAATCAACAAGGGTGTGAACTCTTGTGATCGACCTTCTGGCGGATGAATGGATTTTCTTGCACCTGTGAAGATGCGTCTTGATATTATCAAGTGTCAATCGTATATCGCAAATGACATGTATTGAGGCTTTTGAAAAACTGGCATCCTCAACTTGCAACATGACTTCTTTGTAGATCTAGGATAGTTCACTGGATCAAAAAATGTCACTTTCGAGATCACTTGATGAAATTTGGAAAGAAACTGCAAGGGTGGTGAATCAACAGGCGTTAGCAGAAAAAGTAGCATTGGGAAGCGTGAAGCGAGCAAACGATGTTGAGCAAGCGTGAAAAGAGGAACTAGGCACAGAAAATGATGTGGGAGTGGAGAAACATGGTCCGAAGCGAAAATGGAGTGGTTTGGAAGTGTTTAAGGCAAAAACTGTCAAAAGTGTAATGGCGTTGATTGCACTTTATGTGTAAGTTTGGCAAAAAGTATGTCAGGGCGCTGAAAATCAGCACCCTAGCACTTGGGCTCAACACTTAGTGAAAAACTGGGAAAAGTGTACTTGAGTCAAAAATCACCGCTCTGGTCATTTTTTACTAAGTCTGGAAATGGTGCACTTGAGTCAAAAATCACCTCTCTGGTCATTTTTTACCAAGTCTGGAAACGGTGCACTTGAGTCAAAAATCACCGCTCTGGTCATTTTTTACTAAGTTTGGAAACGGTGCACTTGAGTCAAAAATCACCGCTTTGGTCATTTTTGACTAAGTCTGGAAATGGTGCACTTGAGTCAAAAATCACCACTCTGGTCATTTTTGACTAAGTCTGAAAACTTGGTGTAAGGGCGGGAAAAATCAACGCTCTTGCACCAAGTCATCATTTCACTTAGTTGCAGTGGCGCTAAAAAACCCCGCCCTTCCACTTTCAACACTTAGAATTTTTTGTTGAAAATGTTAGAGCGCTTTTTTCCAGATAATTTGTACTTTCCACAATTTTGTGAAGTATGAACGAGTGTTCATGAAGATACTCGTTTCGAAGGTCTTCACGAGACGAACGCAGAGGGATGCTCAAATGGACTATTTGAGACTTTGGAACGCATTTCGAGGTGGATTGAAAATCACCTCATTTTGCATGCATGAAAATCATGAACCTAGGAAATGAACAAGTTTCGTAGGGGGGTTATCCATGGAATGAACGCTGCTAATTTCGGTGATAACACAATGGTACGACCATAGATGGAAGACTTGCAGAAAACTTGCCGAGTTTTTAAAAACTCTGGAGTTTTTTTGTAAAATGAGTTTTTTTTAATTTTAACTCGCGGCATTAATTTTGGCGAGTTTTTTCGGGCGAGTACTCGCAAAAAACTCGTGAGTCCGACAGAAAAACTTGCCCGCGCAAAACTTAAAGCTGAAAACGACTTTTTTGATGTTCATTTCATTTCGAAATAGTTTGAGACTTTGTGTGGAGAGCTAAACCGCCCCCCTCCCCCCTCTAAGCAAGGAGACATCATTTCCAACGATCTGCCATCGAAGAGAGCAGATTCAAATGCCATTTTGTGTGGATTTTCAAGGGAAATTCGATTCACAGGTAGGGTTTTTGATTTTGTTTTTTGTTTTTGATTAATCATTTTCTTTCATTCTTCTTGCAAAATACTCATTCCAAATTGAAAAAAAGACATGATAGAGCACAAAGAAGCAATGTTTTTGCATTTAGAATCCAAAAAACAAGATTTATCACAATTTTTTGTTGATTTTTTTCATTTTTTTCACTATTTTTTGAAATTTTCAGACTGTTGTAACCTTTTCACACATCGCCCCATTCAAATGGGGACCCCCAATTTTTGCTCCATTTTGGTCTTTTGGCTTTTGGTTTTTGGGTTGTTTTCTCTCTCTCTCTCTCTCTCTCTCTCTCTCTCCGATCTTTTGTCCTTTCGGGGATGTCCTATTGTTTGATCTGATGGAAATTTTGGCTATTTGTGAAATTAGGGTTTCATTCTTCAAGACAGTTTGAAGCTGAACTGAGTTGGCTAATTGACATTTGAGCTTAACATTGTAGTCAGAAGGCTCAAGATAGGATCCCACTGAAATCCTACTGAAATCCGACAACTTACTATTTTTAGTAAGTACCGAATCTGAGGTCTTCTCCTCAGGATTTCGGGATTCTAACTACATCAATGCTTCCAGGCAACTTCAGAGTGCCTACACGCAAAATTTGGGCAGATTCAGACAACTGACTATTTTTAGCAGTTCAGCGTTCAGAGGCCATTTTCAGGGTTCAAACATATAATTTTCCAATATATGATTAGAGGATCGATCTGGGTTTTTCAAGACCTTTGCAGTGACGTGACATGCAAATCGAGATGGTGACTTTCAGAATTCAGTCTTCAGAGGCTATTTTTAGGGTTTACATGCAGGGTTCTTCAATGCATGTCCGGATATTCCATGTGGGTTTTGCGAGAGCTTCGTAACGGTATGACATGCAAGCAGAATGGAGCAGTTTTCAGGGACTTACTATTTTTAGCCAGTGCCCGCATGTTGACCAATTTTCTGGGTTTTTCTGGGTTTCTTGAGATCCCACGGGCACCATGACATGCAAACTCATCAGACATCAGATTGACCACTTTCCGGACACTTACTATAAATAGCAGTTTCACTCCGGCAGCCACCCGACACTTCAATTCAGCGAACAAAACGACATGCAACATAAATCAAGTCAAACGGAGGCCGTTTAAGGCACATGCAACTCAAATTAGGGTTTCCAGCTTCGATGCCTAAAAAGAGGGGTAAAAGGCTAGAATTTTGAAAAACGAAGATATCCCACTGCGATCAGCGTCCTTTAGGCAATCTACTGGTGAAATTTGGGCTCAATCCGAGCACTTACTATTTATAGTAAGTCGTCTCCAAAACATGGCTATAAATAGCAGGTCAGCACAAGAGGCAGGTGTGAACAGGACACTTAGGTCATCAAGATCCGATGGAACAAATTTCAGGTCAAACGGAGTTGCAGAAGTCAACCAATTCTAGGGTTTGCTAAAAATAGCAGGAATGCTAAAAATAACATGTCAACATGGGCAACAAGTATAGACAAGGTGGTGAGGTCTCAAAAGGCATAATCGCGCCAGCTCCAATTTCAGAACATGTGAAAAGGCATGGGAAGGCACACTTCTCCAAAAAAAAATTACTAAGAATGGAAACTGGCAAGAGGATATGGAAAATGCGCCCTCATGAAGAAAGCTTGATGAAATTCTCTAAGTATTGAGAAATTTCTCTCACATACAGTGAAATGCGCCCAGGGTATGAGGAGGTTGTCTAAAATTTCTAAGGCATTGAAGATTTCCTTCACCACCCCTCAAATGCGCCCTCAAGGGTTGAAAATGAAAGTGGCCTATGCTATTTGCGCCCAAAAGTTCCTTGAGCATGGGTGAAATGCGCCCAACTTGGAGGAGTTGATGAAAATGTTTCTAAGTGTTGAAATTTTCCTCCTCCACCCCCTAAATGCGCCCAAGGGAGGTGAAAGGTCATAAGGGGCGTGGAAATTTCCTTCTCCCTATGCCATATGCGCCAAGTTGATAAGATTTCCTCCACACTAGGTGAAATGCGCCCAGCAAGATGGAGGATGTTTAAAAATGTTCTAACTGTTGGGAAATTCCTACACACCCCCCTAAATGCGCCCACCTTGTGATAGGTGTTGGAAAAATTTCTAAGTAAGATAAAATGGAAGCTTGGCAGGTGAAATGTGCCCAGCATGAAGAGGTCATTTGAGAAAAGTTTCTAAGGCATCAAAGTGGAAGTAGCATGTGCCATATGCGCCCAAGGTTGAAGATGGAGGTTGACATAGGAAAATGCACCCTCATATTTGAAGTTCCTCCTCCCTATGCTAAATGCGCCCAAGGCTACAAAGTGAGAAAGGAAAAACGTGAGAAGGCAAGGGTGAAATTTCCTAAGGCAAGGAAGTTCCTACACATTAGGTGAAATGTGCCCAGGAGTTCCTCGTCCACATGCAAAATGCGCCCACATGTGGAAGTCAACTAGGCTAAATGTGCCCAAGATGAAAGGATGTTAAAAATGTTTCTAAGACATTGAAATTTCTTGAGGACCCCTCAAATGCGCCCGTCATAAGGAGGTTAGGCTGGAGATATCCTAAGGCGTAGGAAGTAAAAGGCTCCCTAGGTAAAATATGCCCAAGCCTAGAAGAGATGATGCCAAGAAGAGAAAGATGCTAAGGCATGAAGAGTTGAAGTAGGCACATAAATATGCATCCAAGGGAGATATAAGACAAGGAAGTCTAGACATGGAAAGGTAAAGTGAAAATAAATGCATGGGGTGAAATGCCCTTCATGGGTGATTTGAAATTAAAATTTGTCTAAGGCATTTTGCAAGGCAAAAGAAAATACGCCTAAGGCAGAGATAAAGTTGGAAACTACCTCATGACACATGAAATGCGCCGGGGACAACAAGGAAGTTTCTCAGGAAAATCAAGGACAAATACTAAGGCAGGAAAAATGGAGATTACAGGCGTGGAATTCCTCCAGAATGAAAGTGGAATGAACCTTAGTAATTTTTATTATTTTTCAAAAATAATAAAAATTAAACTTGCCCCTTCGTCTGGATACACATGGAAATTATGATTTCTGAGGGGAATTTTCTTCTGGGTATTGGACATTTCCAATTAGGAGATGGTTTAAAACTCTTCCACGCCTTGTTCGTGTTGTTTCGACAAGAATTCTGGCCTGGCACCCGTTCAACAAAGTTCCTAAGGCATAGATGGATAAATTTTCTAAGGCATGGAAAAGGAAAGCAGAGGGGGTCAAATGCACTCAAGCTCAGGACGAGTGGAATTTTATCTAAGTCACCAAGCTCCTAAAAGAAGGTGGGCCAGGCAAGTGAATGAAATTGCTAAGGCAGGAGGATGAAAACAACAGGATGGCATGCGCCTTGGCACAATGGGTCCATGATAAAAGTTTGCTAGAAAATGATGAATTTTATCAGACATCAAGTAGACCTTGGAAATCAGAACGTGGGAATAAAGTAAGTAAAATGAATTTAGATTATAAAGTGTTATGATGCTCTTCTTTTGTTTTGCAGGATGAACGCTGAAGCCAAGGCATGAGGATTTGATGAAGTTGGACAACGTTGCAACTTTGGAAAGAAGAAATGGTAGTGAAAATTTGGCTAAGGCATTAAGGACGTGATGCAAAAGAAGCTAAGTGCGCCCAAGGCAGTGAGCTGAAGAAATATGAAAGTTACAAATACATCCAAGAATTGAAACGACTGAGCAGACAAACTCTGGAGACAATCTTAGGGACTCTTTTACCCTCCTAGCGCAACAGAATTGGCAGGCAGAATAGTGGGAACGCGTTTCCGGACGAGAATCTTCTAGAAGAAGATAATAGGCATTAATGGCAGATAATGGTTCCTGCAGAGGAGTGGAGAATATTCTGTGCATTCATTGCCCCACTCCTCTCTGTGGCAGTTTTTAGGGCAAAAACCCTAATTAGGGCGTAAATGGCTCAATCTGAGCCCTTCATTGTAATTCAATCTGAACCGTCCATTGGACTGGGCCAACTATAAAAGGGGCATCCCCCCTCATTTGTAAGAAGTTAGATTAGATCAAGAGATAAGAGAGATAGCTAGGAGGTAGAACTTAGAAGTAGCATAGCATAGATTGCATAGTTTAGATTGAAGAAGAAGGAAAGTTTTCCCATTGAATTCTTTGTAAGAAGTTGTTGTGAACACTCTCATAATGAAAAAGGTCATCATTGCTTGTGGTTCCATCTTTTGTTTTGAGTAGCTAGCGAGGCTTCTTCACCCTTCTAATTCATTTAGAGTCTTAGAGTAGACTTAAAGTAAAGTAGATTTCATTTCATGCAAGTAGTCGGTAGTTGTGGAATGTGGTGTTTAATTTGAGCAAGTTTCGCTTATCCATACCACTAGTGGGTTCACTGATGGTGGGTTCGCCTTGCGTGGTCAACTGGAACATAATGAACTTAACTTCGATTACGGTTTATGTGTTGATATGCGTCGTTGTGACGGTCTCTGCATGGTGAATTGTAGTTTGAATATCTCTTGTCATCCCTTTGAAGATTGCATTGGTTCTACGGAAGCTGTCCGAAGTGAGGCAAAGCCGAGCTTGGTTTGAAGTTTGTAAGAATTGATCTTCGCATTCCACATTTAGAATAGATGTTAGAATCTCCATCCTCACATCCCTTTTACTTTCGGCATTATTCGGTTAGTTTAAGAACCTGAGCGTCATTGACAAATCTCCCGAAATTTGGGAATCATTTTCTTCCGAATGAGCAAATCACGTAAGTCCCCTTGGAATACCCAGCATATTCACATCAACCAACTGAGTCTATTCGCAATAAAAGGAACCTTGGAGTTGAACGCATGAACTTTCACGCAATCTTAGCATGCGGAATACTTTGATCAAAAGGGAATAGAATGACCGTTGGACATTTTATTCTGTGTTGGTGTTGTCATAAAAAACATGTCAACACAGACCTAGGTTCATTTTTTGTGTAGAATGATTAGATTAGTTAATAATGTTAATTTATAATTCATTTGAACACATTTGTATCAATTTAAATCAAATTTAGAGAGACCTTTCAATGATTTAGGTTGTTTTTTAATTTTGTTTGTATAAAAAAACTAATATGTTGTACATATTTTTTGTATGTGTAAATTGATTATTGAATACACACTATAATGGCTTCTGGCTTTCGTTCAACATTAGGTTCCGCCCCATCAGTGCCCACACCATCATCATGGGTTCCACACACTCGTCCTCCAGAGGCTAGAGACCCTACATGGAAGCATGCTGTGAGAGGGCAGGTACCTGAAACAGTTGTTTGCAGTGAGTGTAAGAATACATATCATGGAGGCATAAATCACCTCAAATACCATCTTGCAGGCATTCCTCAGCGTGATGCCAAACCTTGTGAGAAACCCAAAGAAGAGATTATAAGAGAGATGCTTGCCCTACTTTCAGTTGCCGAGGAAAGAAAAATGCAAAGGGAGAGGGCAAAAAGAGCCATAGCAGCAACCATAGCTAGTGGACATGCCCATGGTCAAATTCAGGAGCACGAGGCCGAGCACATGGAGATAGAGTTAGATGAGGAGGTAGATATTGGCATTGTGGGCTCTCTTCGTGGTCCACGAATTCGAACTCATGGCACAGCCATAGCCACAGCCACACTGTCCTCTAGGCCCCTCGTTTCCTCTAGTTCAAGTAGTGTGCCAGTGCCACCACCACCTCATCTTCACGCAATCCACAAAGTTTTTTTGTGCCGCAAAACACACCAGGAGCACAAATGTCATTGGAGGCTACAGGGTGGAACAAGGAGGTGCATCAACATGCCAACATGGCATGTGTAGACTTCTGGTATTTCAATAACATACGATTCAATGTGGCGAGTAGTCCCTATTGGCACAATATGGTCACCGCATTGACAATTGTAGGAAAAGGCTACAAGCCACCTTCTCACAAATATTTGAGTGGGAGGTAAGTCAACTTAAATTTTATGCTAAGTTTATGTTCTTTAATTTAAATTAATTTATTATTTATGTTGAATTCAAGCTATTTTTTGCTTAAAACTTACAATTTTGTACTTATTTAATTATTTTACTTTGTACTTGCAGGCTGCTCACAAATGCAACCAAAAGGGCAATGCATGTGGTGGAAGAACAAAAAATAAATGGAATGGGTGGATGGATGGGAGAAACCACACCATCCTTAATTTTTTGGTTGCTTCCAAAGGTGAAGTTGTGTTTTGGAAATTGGTGGATGCTTCCAACACGATCAAAACTGCAGATACATTGTGTACATTGTTGGAAGAAGTTGCGACGGAGGTGGGGATTGCTAATGTGGTGCAAGTCATCACAAATAATGCAGCAGCATATGTGGCAGCTCGGAGAATGCTTGAGATTAGACATCCGTCACTCTTTTGGTCACCTTGTGCGGCCCATTGCCTTGACCTTCTTTTAGAGGACATAGGCAAACTTGTTTGGGTGGCACCGATTGTAGATGATGCAAGGAGCATCACAAAATATATCTACAATCACCCTTGGGTTCTTAATTTGATGAGAGCATATGCAAGGGAAGGAGTTGGTGCGATCAGATGCCACAAGGTTTGCAATCATTTTCCTAACGTTGCAAAGCATTTTGGATTCTTTGGGCTCTTTAAAACAAATGTTCATGAGTCAAGCATGGAATGACTCCTCATATTCAAAGAAGCCCAAAGGAGAGAGAGTTGCTGCAATAGTTTTCGACCCCTTGTTTGCACAAAAAGCTACTGAGATTGTGAAGATAACTTCAAAACTTTGATTTTAATTTTTAACTCAAAGTTGAATATAAATATATATAATTTTTAATTTAAATTTAAGCCTTTCATTATAAATTTCTAACTCTGATCTTTTTGTATTTTTAATCTAAGTGTCGAAGCCCTTGGTTAGAGTCCTCCGCTTGGTAGATGGGGATCAAAACCAATGGGATACATTTATGAGGCCATGGATAGGGCCAAGGAGGCTATCAAAAGTTATTACATGGGGGATAGCCTCAAATTTGATCCCATATGGGAGATTGTTGATAGGAGGTGGAACAATCAAGTCCACCAACCCATCCATGTAGCAGGGTACTTCCTCAACCCTTCTTATAGCTTCTCTGAGAGCTTCTTTGATCCTAATGGAGAGGTTATGGAGGGGCTCACAAACATGCATTTGGAGGATGGAATCTGAGGTTGTAGTGAGAGACCTCATTGTCAACAAGTTGGATATCTACAGGGAAGCAAGGGGTAATCTCTTTTCTTCGGAGCTAGCTATTAGAGGAAGAACCACTTAGACACCAGGTATAAAATTGGGAGTCTTTAACTTTTAAGTTTATTTCACACGCATCTTATAATTTGATAAAATGTGTTTTGACTTTTGAGTCTTTTACTTTGTTTTCTAACTCTTCAATATTTATTTATTTTTGCAGAGGTTTGGTGGAAAACTTGGGGTGGAAATACCCCACATCTACAAAAAATTTCCCTTCGCATACTATGTCAGTCTTGTAGTGCATCCAGTTGTGAGCGCAATTGGAGCTTGTTCGAGGCCATTCACACGAAGAAGAGGAACAAGTTAGCACAAAAGCGCCTCAATGACCTTGTCTTTGTGCAATACAACCTTCGGTTGCGCACAACGAGAGTAGAAGAAAAATCACTAGATCCTATTGATTTAGATGAGATAGATCCTTACAGTGATTGGATAGGGCGAGATGAGTAGCCTCCATTGTTTAGTGTAGACGAGATCCTTGACTTCGAGAGACAGGCAATGGAGGATGTGGGTGCATCAAGAGATGTAGGGTTGGAGGACATTCCTGAGGATGTGGATGAGATTTAGCCACAACCACAACCACAACCACAGCCTTCCATGTTAACCAAGGAGCCAGTAGCAGTAGCACCGCCACCACCACCACGCACACGCAGTAGGCCTAGAGGACCCACCCCTTCCCTAGTTGCTACTAGACTAGGTAAGAGGAAAGTCTAGCATGTTGTATTTAGTTACTGCTTAGTATTTGCTTCTAGTTGTAGTTTTACTGTTTTCATGTATCAGACTTTCAAGATTTTAGCCATCGGGATTCCGCATGAGTGCGATTTTGTAATCAATTTACATTAAAGTCAATCAAAATTAATAGAAAACACTTTTGTACTCACTTATGGATTCATTGGATTCATCTTGTCATTGAATTTTGCAAAACAAATGTGTTTCTAATGAAACTTAAGCAATTTTTTAAGTTCTCGAGTTTTTTGCCGAGTTTTTAAAAACCTCCCAATTTTTGGCTTGGCGAGTTATTTCCTAGGGTGAGTCTTCCAACTATGGGTACGACTATCATGGAAAATTCATAGGACCTGCGAATAATCTAAATAACCTTTGCAAAAGATGTCACCCAGCTCTAAAATCAGTTTGTATTCATTCTTAAGGCATTCAGTTCATTTGTCACACTTCCTTATGCCTCTTGAAGGGGTACAACCCAACTAGGGCATCATTGGAAACACATTTTGTACAGCCAACATAGGAAACTTCAAAAACACCTTCAAAAACTCTACCAAAAATCACTGGAATAATCTCCAATATAAACCCAAAAAACTGCAAATTAGAAAACCTTGAAAATCTTCATTTTTTTGAATCTCTGGATTCCAGAACTCAATGAAACCAATGTGATTCCTGTGTGAGATCACTCTACAAGCTAGGGAGGATCTTTTGCCACCAAAACTAGTGATTTCATCAGAGTTTTCATCCTCAATCAACCTTGGAAGAACTTCTATGTTCACTCCAACAACATCCTGTTATGTGTGCAAACTTGAATAATACAAATGAGAGCCCCAAACCTCCTTTTATAGATTTTTCATTGCTTTTTCGAAAAAAACGCTTTTTGTTTTGTGTTGCTTTTTTGAAAAACGCTTTTTTGTTTTTTCATTGCTTTTTCGAAAAGACACTTCATGTTTTTTCCCAAAAAAACAATTTTTTCTTTTTAAAAATAACTTTATGTCTAAGTCCCCTTTTCCCCCAAGCGTCCACTTGAGGGGACATAACATAACTTTATTAAATTAAAACACTAAAGTAAATATTATAACGTTAACTTTATAACTTTAGTGTAATAATTTAAATAATCCAAACCACTTTGCGAAAAGTATTGCCAAGGCACCAAAAACTAAAACTAATCACACCAAGAAGAAGTTGATGTTGAAGAATGTGTCGGGTGCCAAAACAGGTGCTTACTAAAAATAGCAATATTCTCTAAGAAATGTGGAGAACGACCTAGGTGACCAAAAACACTACAAAGAGCATCACCACAATCTTGCATACCATTTGAACATCAAAACAACTCCGGATGCCAAGAGACCCTAAAACTAAACTCTCCAAGAACATTGGAGTTCTCCCAGCTCACTTGGAAACTTATGAAAAACCTCGAAAACTAGCCAATGCTCATGGAACATGGCATAAAAATGGGGACATTACAAACATACATAACAATTTCTTGATAAGTGTACTATTATTATTATTCGAACAATGTTGAGTACTTATATATTTGTCTGTTAATTGTTATACATCTTCCACAATAGAGTGTTTGACAGATTGATGCAATTATTTAAAATAATAACTATGAAAGCCGCCAAAAGAGTCTCTACTTGAAGCACTTTAGTGCAGCATTACAACTAGAGAATGTATACAACCATAACATGCAAAAATGGCTATATTGTACCTGATTTATTGTAATATCGAAAATCATACCCTACAATTATCATGTTATGTTTTGGGCTTGCTTTAGTGTCTGTTACCCCTAGCATGTTTCTAAATTTATTTTAGCCCAACCTTGGCCTTTTACTCGTTCCTAGTGCCAGTGTTGTGTTGTGTTTTTGTATGTTCAACCTTGTTTCATGTGTTCTCTTGTGTTTGTGTTATGTTTTTTTTCCATCTTGTGAAGTTTTTTGAGTGCATTGTACTCAGGCGTCTATGCATTGAATTTGGCATCTGTACGAAAAACATTTCCTTCTATTCCCGCCACCTTGCTTCGCTTATGCATGAAAGTGTAATTGTTGTCGGATCTGTTGGGTAATCCCAACTAGTTCATTTGGCATGCCTCTTCACCTTTCAATCTCTCTCATTCAAACATCCATTCACTCTTTACTGCTCTCTATCATTCGCATACTCTTTCAAGCCATCTACAACATTCTTGAGCACTGTTTTTGGTCCAGCATTGACTTCATGAGCTCTTGCCATTATTGAGGACAACCTTTGTGATTTATAGGTGATATTGTTCAAGTTTCCATTTCATTTATGTTAATTTCCATTGTTATTGTTATTAGTGTAAGCTTTCTTTGTTATAGACACCTTTGTTGGCACATTGGGAGTTTTATATCCATTTCCCTTTTCTTTCCACATACACACAAGGGTGTTCATCTCCACAAACAAGTGGTTTTACATCAATAGTTTCATTTATCATTGTTGTTCTTAGTTTCTAAACACACATAGGCTGAAAGTACATGCTCTCAAACTCCATTTTTCTATCTTGGCTGCCTGCGGAAGTCGAAAGACCAAAATAGGGTTTTGACCTAAAGGCAAGCTCCTATGTAGCCACTCCCTTTTTTCTCTCTTCAAATTGCAAGTGCTTGAAAGCCCTCAAATTGCATAGAGGTTTTCTTGTTCCTTTTGCTCCATTTTTGTCATTTTGTTTAAAATCGTCAATTTATTGTGTTTTCTAGTGTTTGACGGTGTATTCAAGTATTTTTAATTTTGCAATTTCTTTGGACGCCATTGTGTAATAGGGCAACAACACCTGACTAGGATAACATGATGCACAAATGTCCATGCAACACGATAGCGCCCTAGACAATAGGCTCCATATTTACTAATAGGTTCCTCATTTCCTATAATTTTCCTTCTTGATTCTATTTGTCATTTTAGTTCTTCTATTTTATGTAATTGGCAATTTCACAACCCAACTCACATTTAATGTAAACATATAGAAGTTTAACATAGACGTTAAATTCTTATTTATATTTTGGTGAACCCAACAATTTGAAACAAAAACCTCTTCCTTTTGTTCCATTTTTTTCAAAACAAAAATTATTTCTTCACTTTTTTCAAGATGCTACCTCGAACCTCATTTAATCATCCTAAAGAACAAAAAGAAAGCCCTCAACTAGATTTTTCTACACCTTTCTTAATTTTCTCCTATTTTTCACAATGGACATATTGTCCTCTTTTCTTACATCACTTTCTAGCTTTTCCTAGAAAGTTCATGATATGATACTTTGTTCCTTGGATGCGATAGTGACTTAGCTCTTCCTATGTCACTCTATTCTCTTGACCTCTATACTGAAACCCCTACTACCACTTCTAAGGATATTTGGGGTGATGATGAAATTAATTATTATTTTCTTAACATTACCTTGCTTACTCCATGTCAATGCCCTCACCCATAGTGATAACGCATTGTCAAGTGTCAATTCTTGTCCCACACCAAATGACATGCGAAGAGATCTTGAACACTCTTTCAAATCCTTCTTCTACATATTATGTTTCTAATGCAATAATCCTCCTAGTTAATGCATATTTCATAAATAGACTTATTGTACCCATTGTGGTGACACTTAATAAATCCATCACCATTAAAGGTATAGCTTCTCTAGTTCTTCCTAAAATTATTGTGCATGAGATGCTTCATCCACTCCCACCTTCTTGTTCAATTCTTATTATTTGAGGTTTTCTTGATGAGTTTATTAACTCTTCAACGCTAAATCTTCTTACTTCATCCTTCTCTTGAGGCTACATCTATGGCTCCTCTTATTGGTTTTCATGTAGTGAGCCATACTTATAATACTATGTGAAACAAGCACACTAATCATGTGCCTACCTCTCTTCCTCCATCCTTGTCTTCCCATTAAGAACACCAAGGAGTATGATCTTATTGAGCAACTTCAAGCTACTCAAGCAAAGATATCTCTTTGGGAGCTAATTCAAACATTACCCTCTTATTGTGACATGCTTCATTAAGATTTACAAAAGATTCTTGTTTCCTCTTCTACTAAGCCACTTGAATATGTGCTCTAATCAACTGCATCTATTCTAGTACAATGAACATCACATTTCTTCCATTTGAGCTTCCTTCTTGTGAGGTTCAACAACAAAACCTTTCTTTTCAACGTGGTTGGTATCAACTATATGTTAGGAATTAGTGCTTAACATAAATTAGTTAATACTAAATAAATTAACATGATATTGTTAATTTAATAAATAAATTAAGTTTTGGTAGTTTATATTCTCGTAACTAGTTTTATACGGGAATATTGGTCTTTTAAAGGCAATACAATGTAATAGTTTGTAGTGTAGTGTGAATGACGGATTTTTAATTTGAGTCCAATCTCAAATTTTCTTTTTCATTTCAATATGGTATCAAAGCAAATTTCTTCTTGGACCTCTCTCTGATCTCCTTCCATTCGTTTGTTTTCATCCAAAGTGGTGTTTACAATGGTACTACAGTGAAAGATACCCTCTCAATTTTTTTTTATTTTTCAATGACAATTACAATCGTAATCAAGCACCCACTAAGGTTAGCTAAAAACCAAAACGATGTAGAAAAAACTCTAACAAAGAATGTGCCCTAAAACCACTTAAGGAGGAGGGGCAGGCATATGGTTAGAGGATCCCTAGGATCTAGGGAATCACTAACTGAACTGATTACAATAGAATGAGAGGAATTAAACTCGACACCAAGAATGTGCACACAAGATCCCTTAAAAGGCGAGGTGCTATCATATGGTGGAGTGCTAATAACAAAATTGAAAGTACTTAGGCGGATAACCAGCCATGAGAGAATTTCCACACTTACACTAAAATAGTGGGCGGAAAGAAATTACAAATAATGATTTATCCACTGCGGTAGGCATCCACTCAAGAGTGGGGATTCACCACTTGACTGTGGGTATAAGAAAGCTTACCAATTCATTTATCCACATTGGCGGTATACCATCCAGGGGTGCTTAATATGAAATTAAGAAATCAATGCAGCGATAATAAATTGGAATAGTACTACTGTTTATA
Source organism: Sequoiadendron giganteum (assembly GCA_007115665.2). NCBI lineage: Eukaryota > Viridiplantae > Streptophyta > Pinopsida > Cupressales > Cupressaceae > Sequoiadendron > Sequoiadendron giganteum. Next base: position 741,172,162 of record CM021101.1, on the reverse strand, counting down.
GTTTTTACAAATAGGAAAGAGCTGCAAATTACAAGAGTTTTACAATGATTTCAAAGCACCAAGATATAGGATGATTCCACGTTAGTTATCAACAAGAATTGATGAAGAAAGACTAGAAAAACAAACTAAAATAAGTTTGATTTAGAAATCTGCAATTCTGGAAATGAATTATCAGCAATTGCAAAATCAATCAAATGCTCATAACTTCATCAAATTACCTCCGATTGGACTGAAATCTTTTGCGAATGGTCTCTAAGAGTATGGCGCCCAAGAACCAATCGAAAACCAGCATCAAATCCTTCACATTAATTTGGCATGAGTTCCAATGCCACTTAGAAAAGTACGACCCTCCTTGAGGGGCGATTTTGGCATTTAAAAATCAGAAACTCCAAAATTAAATCTGCAATTACATGAGCATGGTTGCCTCTAACATATATTTCAATTGATTAAATACCCATCAGCAAAATAAATTCATTGTAAGAGCTGCAAGTGAAATCGACTTTCAGCTATGTCTGCCACAACAACTCCAAAACTGAGAAGTATCATCAAAACTTCAATTATAAGGCTCAATCTGCTAGTTTGGATGAGAAGCAGCAATAAAAACCAACTAGATATTATCTTTTAAACATGAAATTGGATTGTAACTAGGACGTCAACATTCCTCGGAGTGAAAATCTATTTGTCATTCCGACAGCATAACAATAGCATAACATATTGGATACCAAATGCTGTAGCAAAGCTTCATCTTTATAGAAAATAGGATGACTCTTTAGATTCCAAGCAAGGGACGCCCCAATGGACATTTGAATTATTTTCAAATTCCAAAAATATAAAACTCCCTCAAAACGGCGTCCAACTTCAAGGCATAACACTTCATTAAATATTTCTTAATTAATTCCTTAATGAAGGTGTCCCCCTTCATGGCCACTTTTTTAACACAACTTAAAGTTAGTTCACTAGGCCAAGGGGTCAACTGAAAAACATAACATTAATGCCTTTAATTTAACTTTTTCACCAAATAAAGCTTTTAAGCCAGAACTGAGAAACACCTTATTACTCCAACTGAAGAGGAACATGCTAAAGAGCTGACAACTGAAGTACTGCCAAAAATAGAATTTACTATAAATAGTAAATTTTGAGAAATACCACAAAAACCTCCAATAAAGGAAACCCTAATTTACCTCAACAAGCCTACGAGCCTCCGAAATAGGTTGATGAGCAATTGAACAGGTTACTGATGAGAAGGGGACATTACATGGAGTGAGGACCACGTGCAACTGCTATTGTTTTCTTCCATTCTTGCATTCGTCAAGAAGTGAGCAATGTAGACCATGTGCAAAATCCTTTTGACTCCATCATTCATTTGTATTCCTTCTTTGTCTCTCCATTGTATTCAATCTTTCCATACTTATAAATTTCATTATGTTCACTGTTATCATCCCAAAATTTTAAAACAAAAAAATTCCCAAATCTACTACTAATGTGTGGGTAACATATACAAAACATAATCTCATTCGAATACATTATTGAAGTGCTAAACTTCATCAAACCCCATATCTTTATTTTTTTCTTTTATTGGTTTCACCGTTGCATTCTATATTTTATGCCACCGGTCGTTTCTTATTGATTTTTCCCTAAGGGAAAGAACAAAAAGAATGCGATTGGTGGATATCATTGCCTCTAGATAGAGTTGTTTAAGCCTATCGCCTGAGTTTACGAGGAGTATCACTTATTTTTGTAGCAGTGGAAGATTCGAATGGAGATATGACAAAAAGCATCAAACTTGCCAGTCTAAGGAAGTCGTGAAGTTCGGGAAAGCCATTATTTGAAGAGTTCGGTGTTGAGGAAGGGCTATCAACAAAATGGTTTCATCCTCTTCCAATCAAATCGATCGGTTGCAGATGGGAGAGGTGGTTTCTACTATTCCAACTATTGGATTTAATGTTGAAACGGTTCAATACAACAACATCAAGTTTCAAGTGTGGTATCTAGGTGGTCAAACTAGTATCAAGTACTATTAGCGGTGTTATTTTCCAAACACCCAAGTTGTTATCTATGTGGTTGATTCAAGTGATATTGATAGATTGGTCACAGTGAAAGAAGAATTTCATTCTATTTTGAAGGAAGAGGAACTGAAAGGAGCAGCTGTACTCATTTATGCAAACAAGCAAGATCTTCCAGGTGCCCTTGATGAGGCTACAGTTACCTAGTCTCTTGAATTACACAAAATAAAAAATCGTCAATGGGCTATATTTAAGATATTTGCTTTAAAGGGTGAAGGTTTATTTTAAGGATTGGATTGGTTAAGCGATACACTTAAATCAAGGGGCTAATAATTTGTAACAGCAATTTTCTGGAGTGTGGGAGTTACTATGTGCAAATTTGTGTCCCAAGACATGAGCATTATATGCACCATTAGTGATTAACTGGATTAGCCAGCGGAGAGTTTCTAGTTTTAATTCAAAAAAAAATTCATTAAAGGGGGGTAATTTAGAAGATGCAAACAAAAACCAAGGCCAACCATCGATATATTACAACACAAAATAAAAGGTTCCTATGTTAGCACTAAAGGGGGGTGTTAGGAATTAGTGCTTAACATAAATTAGTTAGTAATAAATAAATTAGGTTTTGGTAGTTATATTCCCATAACTAGTTTTATACGAGAATATTGGCCTTTTAAAGGCAATACAATGTAATAGTTTGTAGTGTAGTGTAAATGATGGATTTTTAATTTGAGTGCAATCTCAAAATTTCTCTTTCATTTTAAATGATGGGAATCAGGCGAACCTTGATTGATAATGGTTTTGGCCTTAATGTTTGTAGTCTTGACTTTCAATAACAAATCCATGTTGATACCTCTAACATTTCCATTAAGGCTTTTGATAATGTTGGCCGAGAGGAAACTGTTGACATTTCATACCACCCTTTGATGACCCATCATTGATAACTGATCTGAGAGATCCTGCATGGGCCATCTTGCATAAATTCTCCTTGAAGGGTCCTAAAATTGACTAAGTCTTGGTGTTTCGAGCTTTCGGGCTTTTGGGCTTTTGCTTACCTCTCAACTTGCATGCCTTCTTCATCGCTTCCGCTCCTTCTTCTTTTCCTTCCATTTTCTACTAAGTGTTTCGGGTTTCGGCCATCGGCCTTACCCTTTAACCCTTATCGCTTCCTCCTAGTAAGCTATAGGCCTACCTCTCGACCACCAAAGCCTGATTAAATCTTTCAAGTTTTGCCTAAGTGTTGCGTTTTTGGACTTCAGGGGTCAATCTTCCCTCTTACTGCTTTCCATCTTTTCATTGTAGGAAGTAGAGCTTCCTCTCGACCCCCGATCCCCAAAATCTTGTCTCTGGCTTTCGGGCATTGGATTTTCATCTTCTGCCTTTCTTCCTTCTCACTTTCATTCCTTCCTTCGAAAGTTTGACCAAGTGTCGGGTTTTCAAACTTCGGGCTTCGGCCTTATCCTTTACCTCTTACCTTTCTTCGGCAAGAGGTAACTCTTCTCTCTGACCCCCAATGGCTGCCTTCAAACTTTGGCCTTCAATCTTTCCTTTTACCCTTTTCGTCTCTATGATAAAGCGTAAGCCTCCTTCGCGACCTCCGAAGCCCGAAAAGGGTTATCCTTCCGGACTTCACGATTCGCTCCTTTGTCCTTCTCTCTTCTTTACTTCTGGTATGTGGTATGGTGAACTCCCGAAGCCCGATCTTCGACGGTCTGATGCCAAGATGTGCATAAAGTATGAAGCAGGCCCAACACCTGATGCTCGACGAAGGTGCTCTTTTTTGTGGCTCCAAACCATTTAATGCATAGCAAAGGTTTTCTTTTGGGCCTGATGCCTTGACCTTTCAATGGATTTGACATGTTTTCTAGGTGACACCATTAATGCTCAATTCACTTTTTGAGCGACCTATTTCAATTATAGGGCTTCAAGGATGACATTTATTGCTTCCTCTGACTTCTGCAAGTGGATTTTATGGGCGCCCATGCTCATTTATTGATGTTTGTTGACTTTCCTGACGGATCCATGCCCTAATCATGATTTTCATGAGGGCTTCTTTATTTCATGCACATACTTTATTGTTAACCCTGGTTAGGGTTAGGGTTCGGTTTGTGGTTCCAAGTTATGCCCGATCTATAAAGGCAAGAAATGTATTCATTTCAAGGGTTCTTCCTTTGGCTCCTCCGGGTTTTTTTTTTGGCAGACTTGCATTTTGCACTCTACAACTGTAAAGATTGGCTTGTTGCCTCTACATCAATGAAATCAATCAAGCTTGCCTCTCTCAACTTGTTTATGTTTGTGTAAGTTCATTACTTGCATATCTAAGTGTTTGTTCTCTCTTTTCATGCATCTATGTTTGAGTTAAATCATTTATAGTTGCTATTTGAGAATCTTTCCTTCCTTCCAGCACCCTGTCAAACCCTAACCTCCATGCTTGCCTTTGGGAATCGATCAAATAGAGATTTGTGTGAGTCTCTTGGTCCTTCTTCAACGTGTTGTGCAATCTCAACCAGGAAGAAACAACTTTCCATATTGGTGTACAACCTCCCATTTCCCTTTCATGCTTTCTTTCTCCTCTTTTCCCCTGTGAGTTGTTAGAGTGGGACAGTGGTAGGTTTTTATGTGTTGGGTTGGACCAACACATTGCACTTGGATCGAAAGAGGAAGCCAGGCTTCTCCAGAGATTCAACCTCATACGTGCAAAGGTCCCACAACTTGAGGTTGTTTCCATTGTGTCATTGGAATGTTGAACTTTATGTTCAGCAAGGTGCATTTTCATGTGACAACAAAAACCATTACTTTACCTATATCATTGGGATTTGTTACCCTCCCTACAATGGTCCACGCCATGCCAAGGAATTTTTCTTACAATCTTCTTCTTGGTAGACCATTGATTCATGTTGAAGAGCACACAAGAAATACTGAGAGGGGGGGTGAATCAGTATTTCAAACTTTTAAAACTCAAAACCATATAAATCAGAAATAAAACAATATGAGCAACCATCAAATATGAAGAATACCAAATTTCACATGAAAACCCTTTCGGGTAAAAAACCAAGGCAAAACTATCCTTTTATTAACAACAATGGGCACCAACCCAGATTACAAGTGAGCACCAACTCTCCTTGAAGCACCGACTCCAAGATGCTAAAGCACCAACTCCAAACTGCTGAAGCACCAACTCCAGAAACATAAACACCTTGATTCAAAACACTTGCTTTCAAAACCACTGTTCTAGCATTGAAAAAATTTTGCTCAAACTTTCAACTCCATATTCTAATTACTTATTATAGAATATAAATGAACTTCAAGATTCTCAGTAGATTTCAAACATAACTCACACTAAACCTCATAAATCTCTTTACTCAACTTGCAATTTGCAAAAGAATAGTAACAAAAGAACACCATCAACTCATGCGTTATCTAGAAAAATAGAAGACAAACGACTTCCAAGACATTTCTACGATCAAGATATATCTCAGAGCTAACCCAAAAATAATGAAGGTCATACGCAACCCGATTCCTTCAAATATGTCATTCAAACCTCAACACCGTCTAATACATAGTAACTTTAGCGTTGACACACACATATAAATTCATCAATAACTTCATATATATGAGCCACTACATATGCCCAAGAAATTTAAAACACCACACTTCACATTGAAGAACATGACTCCAATTCATAGCTTGACTTCATCTCCAGAAAGTCAACTTAACTCTTGGTGTAACCACAAACTCACAACTGCCAAAAATCGCAACTCTCGCACAAGAAAAAAGGTCTCCCAAATTAAATGCAATCAAAAAAAGAAAATTCAGAGTTGTCGCCACTTCGTAGGTCATTCCAAACAGCCAGAATATAAGCATGTCGTCACACTAGGAATAAAACCGTCTCCCATACTCACGGCTTTCATTTTTCTCCTAACATAATAAACTCGGACTTGTTTCCAAACATAGTCTAATTCCATCAAAATAGAAGAATAATGTATGTGTGTGTGCTTTAATGAGGGCAATGCTAATAATTTTATCATTTCATTATTTTGGTCTTCACAAAAAGCATTCAAGCCGCCCTTGTAGCCGTCATACTTGAAAATGGAATAAGTGAATTGTCATTATGAGAGCATCCCGCACATCTCTTTACACAATTGACTCCATAAAGAATATCAAGCAATGCACAATATCAACACTTACAGCTCAGATAATAATAACAACTGGTATTAATCACTACTACACAGTGCGTGAACATCTTTCTTTATATTTTTGCTCAGGGACGGCTCATGCTCGACCAAGAATAGGAAGAGACGACAACCAGTACAAATCACTTTAAAATTCGTAGAGATAATAAAAGGAGCGACCTCTACATAGAAGTAATTGATTTGTCAAGCTGCCAACATAATGGAGTTGCCAAAAATTAATACAAGTCGTCACCAGATAAGGAGAAACCGCCATATCGAAATAGCTGCCACAATAAATTGAACCGAGCCTGAAGATCCATAAAAAAAGTCACCCAAACTTCTGACCCATAGACAAGTCGATTCTGACACATTATGTTGAGTAAGCAATCCTTCCATGGTGGCACATATGCTGACTGATAATTGACACTAAGTTTGAAATTAACCAAGCAATCAAGTAGCTCAACCACGTAGGCAAGTAGCTCAACCACATAGGCAAGTAGCTCAAAAACCTTGACATCAACGACAAAATACTCAACACATGCAATGTGGGTAGTTCCCTCTTCTCTTCCCTAGTCCATAAAGTTCATCTATGGAGGCAAGGCTTTACAATCAAAGCCAATATTGACCCATTTCAATATTATCGGATTGTCAATATTTAGTCACAATGGGGACACTACCGGTATCTCTTGTTGCTAACTCTGTACCACTCATAGATCATTCTTCTTCTAATGCATGTCCTTGTGACAACTAGGGTTTTCTTAGACTTCACCCCTTTTTACACTAGTGAATATAAGGTTGACCCTGCTCACTTTGACATCTCTATATGGAACATGGACCTGCATTCTTATGGTGGGATCATTCCTTCTATCAATTCTACTACTGCTTCTCAAACATGTGCATATACATTCCATTTTGACAAGGCTAGTGATGTGGACCTCCTCTTTTTGAGTTGAAAAACTGTTAAGAGCTTGGATACAAAATCCTTTCTAAACGTGGATACAATGGAAATGGTCTTGGGTGTATGGAGCAAGGAGTTAATGTCCCTATGGAACCTACATTGCACCTTTCTATTGCGGGTTAGGTTACCAACCTCCTCTGTCTACATCCCCTCCATCAATTGATGTTTCCATGCCTTCTTTTCGTGGATTTGGCCTTTCTCTCCAACAAGAAGGGTTAATTCCTCCTCCATTTACTTTTTTGGAACCCATTCAAAATATTCCATTCTCTACTATTTCTTCTAAACAAGAAGATAAATCCTACACGCAACTTGTTCATTCCCCTAAACATATTTTTCCTATACTCTTAAAATCCTACTTGATCGCTCTCCCTCCTACCATACAAAAGAATTTTTCTAAACACGGTCAATCAACACTTCCATTTTGTGCAGATCATCAAGTGCTCGGCCATTGCACCAAGCAATGTTGAGCCTTGCAAGATAAAATACAAAATCTTCTTGATATAGGTGCCATCATTGCTCTTTCTATTGATGCACCCTTCTTTTCTTTACATGAAACATGACATTGAGATTCACCTTTGTCTCGCTCATTTTACACTAAAGTATTATTCTTCTTCCTTTCCATAGTACCTCTATTAGGGCATTGAGATCACCTTTGCCCTAATATGAGAACCACCTCTATCATAATATTAAGATTCCTTTACTATGGCATTGAACTTACCTCTATCATCACATTGAGATTACCTATACCATTTTGATTACTAATGCATTGTATTGAGACTACCTCTATTTTGCTCTCTTCTATTTACTTGTGTTTTCTCTTGTAGCCTTTAAGCCTCTATTCATCTATGGTGTCGTTACCCACTATGTGACATTCATGCATGCTATCATATTGTGGGGGCACAATTTTCAGTGCTAGTATAATCTATTTTCTTTGATAATAATGTAACCCTCTCCATCTTTGTTGTCCTCACCTATAGTCTAGAAGGCATGGACAACTTATTTTGGGGGGCACACATCCTTCCAAAGGATCCCTTTCTTCTTTCTTCCCCCTACACACTACCTTAAAATCAATTACATAAACTTCTTTATATGATTATTTAAAGAGGGGGATATATATTCTAATTGCATTTGCAAATGCACATATCTATGCATACATGCAAACGCACACTACCAATGTGCTTTCCAAATCAAAGCATAAACATGGTGATTGATCAACAAGGAGTGTTTGATTTTCCAATATATATCTTGGATTGCCCAACAATAAAGCATGCTAATCCAAGTGATCTTGTATTTTGTTAAACATCCAAATCACCGAGCAACAAAGCACGCTAGTACAATTGGTTCATTGATTCTAATGATTTCTAGTGATAGAATAAGCTATAACTCGAATCATGCATCCTCTTCTCATGATTCCTAGCGACAGAGCAAGCTAGACCTTGAATCATGCATTATCTTCTATATCGACTATCTTTCTTACCCTCCATATGCTTGTGTATGTTAGTTCCCCCTTAAGGACCCATCCTAACCTTGTAAGTATATGGATGCAAGAGGAACACAAAATTATGCAATCCCTTTGTTTGTATCTACCTTCCTTCTATATGTCATCTCTTCTATTTTTTATTACATTTTGGAGATGATGCAAAGTATTGAGACAACTTTCATATCTAGGTCTTTTTCCTATTGACCCAAAAAGATTGTTTACTATGTGCCTTCTTCCTTTGTGTGATGTTCATGTTTTGTGTTTTCCTTTTCTAACATTTATAATGCAAGTTCATGTTTTTTGGTGTAGTTTGTTTTGCAAGTTTTATGTTTTTGCAAGGTTACCCCAAGTTTCCGGGACGGGGACGGCAGGGGACGGCGGGACGAGTCCCCAAGTTTCCGATTTTTGAGGCCAAAATTAGGGACGGCAAGGGATGGCTATATAAAAATATAGGGAAAATTTTAAAAATATAGGGAAATTTTAAATATTTATATGATAACATGGATAAGGCATGCATAATACACATTATAGAACATTAACATATAACATTTGTGTCCAACATTATGCCAATACTCAATACGCATTCAAAATTAACATACACGAACCATGAAACAACCTCCAAGTTATAATTTATAAACTTATATCAAAATGCCCAAAGGCTACAATGCTGCCATATAGTTTTCAAGTTTGCTATGAAAATCAAAATACAATGTTAGTAATGAATATAGAATAAACAAAGTCAAAGAGCACTGCTGCCCCTAATCATCCCTCATAACCGCCTCAAAATTAGAGTCATCCTCTGAGTCACTGCCACTGTGATGCTCCTCCTCAACCAACGGAACCCCAACCAAACCCTCAGCTGTCTTCTCCTCATCTACCTGGGCCACGTCCTCGGGATCAATATCCCACCATAGAGCTGGAGTCTGTCGATACTCTGGAGTCTGCCGATCCTAAAGCCGAAGAGCACTATGAACGGCCACTAGCTTCTCCGCTCGTCTAGAGGTAAGTCTATTCCTCTTGAGGGAGTGGATAAAGCTATACGTGGACCAATTCCTCTCTGCAGCAGAGGAACTAGCAACCTGTGCAAGAAGGCGAGTAGCAAGTGTCTTCAACTGTAGTGTATCCCTCCCATGATAGGTCCACCATCCAATAGGGTTTGATTGAGCTAATATAGCTCTATCCAACCTCGCTTGTGGTTTACTCAAGTTTGGGCCCGAAAGATTTGCAAAGTCTAGGAATTGTGACCGAACTAGTGAAGCCTGCTCTGCTGGATAAATCTTTTCAATGGCCCGTGTGAACCCATCTAAACCCTCACTATCATCACATGGAGGCACCCTACCAGGCCTTGGTGCATACCATTTTGGATTTAGAGCAAAGGCAGCCATGTGAAGTGGGGTGTTCATTATATTCCACCTTCGAGTCACAATGGGCCCAATGTGTTGCTCATATAAATCCAAAGTGGGGTCCTTTGTCGAAATAACTTGCTTGATCTTCCCAAGCATACTGTCAAATGTCTCATAAATCTCTCCAAGACTAGGAGAGTCTGTATCAGCATATCTGATGACATCTACAATAGGGGAGATGAAGGAGCAAATGTATCTGCAAAATGCAAACAAAAAGTTCAAAATAATTAGTTGACAAGTTAATTGACATGTTAGAAACTTCAAAAATTGGAACATTGGACAATAAAACTAAAATATTAAAATCAGAAATTTAATATGAAAATCAGCCATCTAATGTCTTACCTCACATTGGCCCACCAATCGTCATCGAGGATCTTTTGTTTGACATTCTTTCCGTTCGTGGAACTTGCATTAGGCCATCTAGCCCACTCTGCATTGACCATCATTGCTTGTAGAGGCTCATACACCTCTACCATCCTCTCTAACAAGATGAAGTATGTGGCATATCTACATTCAATGTTCATTCATTGATTCAATGATTCATTAAAAATTAAAAATTAAAAACAAAATCAGATTATGAATACAAATTGAAAGTGAAACAAAATGAAGTGAGTGGCATACCTTGTTTCAACAGGTTTGAGAAATTCCTTCTTTGAAAATGTTCTGAAGAGAGCAAGTGAGGTGTGGTGATTGCAAATAAACATTTGAATATCTTTAGCTTCTGCCACTATTTTCTTCACCCAATCCAACTTCCCTATGTCTTTCCATGCATTGTTCAATGCATGAACACAACATGGGGTCCAAAATATGTGCCTGTACTTACCCTCCACCATCAACCCAGCCGATTTGCACACACGTGCAGAATCGGTGATCACTTGCACCACATTTGCAGCCCCAACCTCCTCTATAGCATCTCTCAAAATGGAAAACTGGAATTCTGCATCCTTACGTTTCCCCAAACAATCTATGGCTCTAAGAAAATAAGAACCAGCAGGGCATGTGACTATGACATTGATGAGTGGCCGCCGTCTACAATCAGTCCACCCATCCATCACTATAGAGCACCCCGTCCTCATCCACGTTTGCCTCATGTCCTCCATTAACACATTAACTTTGGAGTACTCTTTGTCTAGGAGGGTGGTGCGTAGCTTATGATCTCCAAGGGGTATGAATGAAGGACCAACTGTGGATATTTCTCTCACCATTTGTTTAAAATAAGAGGAACGGGCCACATGAAATGGAATGGCATGTGCAAAAAAAAAATTGGCAATAGCGGATTCAGTACTCTCTCGTGCTTGGTTATTAAATAGGGACTCAACTGAGGTTGCCTTTTCACTACCACTGCCACTCACCTTCCTCTTTGCTCTGAAGAGAACTCCACTACTGCCAACCGTGGAAGGACTAGGAATAGGCATGGATGATTGTGCACTTGGGAAAGAAGGAGACACACCTTGAACCCCACCATCACACTCTATTTGAATTTTTTGGCATTCTAAAAATAGGTCATCTGTCAATGAAGGACACATTCTAACTCCATGGCCCACTTCACCCAAAAAATGAGACCTAATTCTTGTGTAGCTGCCCCTAAAGTCTTTTTCACAAATATGGCAAAACCAAACCCTACTCCCCCTTGAATTTTTTTGTCTTTCACCCACGGGTGTAACATATCGAAGGAATGGTTTTTTTGGGTTTAATGGGTGTCTTGCATAGTCTTCCATAGTTTTGGTATTGGTTGATGAAGGATGGCATTGGATTGAGGTTCTTTCACTTCTTTGCTCTCTAGTTCTACTACCACCCCCACCACCTTGCCTTCTAATTTGCATTTCAACTTCACTATCACTTCCATTCTCACTGCTGCTCATGTTTTTTGTTTTTAGAATGCAAGTTTAAACTGAAAATGCAAAAAAAAAATAAAAAAATCAGACAATGTATGCTTCACATTTTGCAAAAAAATGAAAAAAAAAATAGGAAAAGAAAATGCATACCTCTTTAGTGGATTTGCACTCCCTTCAACACTATTTCAACCTTCTCTCCTCCTTCAAGCTGCTGCTCCTTCTCCTTCAATGGCTGCAACTTCTTTTGCTCTCAAACCCTTGGCTGCTCAAACAAACAAAATGCAAATAATGAGGTTAGAGAGGCCCTTTTTCATTCATAAGAGAGTCAAAATCCATGGGGCCCACACATGCCACGTAGGTTGGGCCGAATTTTTTTAACTTTATGATTTTTTTTTTAAGATTGAAGTGTCTAAAGCGCGGGGGACGGCCGCCGTCCCTTGGGCGGTCGAGGGACGGCTTAGCCGTCCCCTGGCCGTCCCCGGGACGGTCAGCCGTCCCTCTTCTAGTCAACGCCGTCCCCTCATCCCCGCACGTTTCCTGCGTTTTTTGAAAAAAGAGGGACGGTCCTCACTGGCCCCCCATTCAGACGTCCCTAAATCCTGGCACGGGCATTTTGGGGACGCCAACCGGTTTCCCTGTTTTTGACATCCGTGTTTAAGTTTTCTTTGCCTAACATGTTTGTTTTGCAAATCTTAGCTAGGGGGCATGAATTCATATCTAAAAAGTGTTGTGTACCTTTTTATCTTTTTATGATGTATTTATTACATTTTATTGAATTTTAGCATAGCTTATCACTTAGTGCCATCAATGCACTAAAGTGGGGGCAAATTGTAATATCGAAAATTGCATACCTTGCAATTATCATGTAATGTTTTGGGCTTACTTTAGTGTTCATAACCCTTAGCATGTTTTTAGGTTCATTTTAGTTCAACCTTAGCCTTTTATTCACTCCTAGTGCCAACATTGTGTTGTGTTTTTGTATGTTCAACCCTATTTCATGTGTTCCCCTATGTTTGTGATATGTTTTATTCCCATCTTTTGATGTTTCTGAGGGCATTATACTTGGATGCTAGTGTGACATTGTACAATGTGTTAACTGAAATATGCCTACCAATTTTTTCCTTGATTTCAATATCAATTACGATGCAACACACACCCGTTAAGGTTAGCTCCAAAACCAAAATGATGCAGAATAGTAACTTTAACCAAGAATGCGTCCTAAGATCCGATGAGGGAGGAGGGGCGGGCATATGGTCAGAGGATCCCTAAGAGCTAAGTAACTCAATAACTGAAACAGATTACAACTAAAAGTGAAAAGATAAAACTCAACGTTAAGAATGCACACTCAATCCCAAGGAAGGAGAAGTGTTGTCATATGGCGGAGAAAACTAAGCAATTACAGAAATGAAGTTACAATTGAATGGAGCTAGGCGGTGAACCAGCCATGAAAGGATTCCGCACTTCCACTAATACAGTGGGGGGAAGAAATTACAAAACAAACTAATTCATCCGCTATGGCGGGCATCCACTTTGGAGTGGAGATTCACCACTTTTCAGTGGGTGAGAAAGAGAGACAATTTTTTAATTCTCCACAATGGCGGTAAACTATCCAAGGGTTATAGTGTTTTGCATAAAAATCACAAAGTAAATGCAACAATATTATTGACTGGATTAGTACTTACTAATTCACAGCCTTACAATGCTCATTATCTGCAATTTACAAAGTGTTACAATTGAGAATAAGTTAATGATAAAGGGTTGATACAGTACTACTGTAACCAACTTACAATGAGCCTCTTACAATGAATTTTTGATTAGAAATTTGCTCCAAACTTCTGCAAAGGTTATACTGAATCTTTGATTGCAAATGTGAGTTGAAAACCAAGAAATTAAACATGATAAGAGAAACAATCGGGTCTGATTTACAAACCAGCAAACTGAAATAACCAGACCAACAACTAAACTTTCCACTAAGTTATTCAAAACTTCTTCCAAAATGCTTCTATCTCCTTCAAATTGCATACACATGAACTAGAAGCTTAAACACCCAACAATTAAGCATAACTTGGAAGAGCCAAGTCTGTTCTAGAATTTCCAATGAACCGAAACGCAGACCAGCAAGCAAACAATCATTCAAATGCTTATTTCACTCACCAAATCTTCAACAAGCTCTTCAAAACTTCGATCACAGCTCCCAAAGGGCAAGATGTACAACATATAATGATGTAGCAATGCAAATAAACCACTTTTGGCCAAGTTCAAATCCCAAGGCAAACATCAAGAGAATGGTACGGCCAAGGAGAAGTATGGCCTCCTCTAGAAATTCCAAATTTGCAAAATAAAATCCAATAATTTGCAAGAAGGGTCGCCCTTATACTAGGAATCAATTTCTTCAGTACCTAGAAGCACATTAAAATCGTATTAAGAGCTGTACATGAAAACCTCCTTCAGCCATGATATGACCAGCAAACACAATTCTGAAAAATAACATCAAATTCTCCAACCATGAAGCTCAATGTGCACTTATGAATGAAGCACACCCTCAATCCACTATCTAGGGAACCATCATTTCAGGCCCGAAGAATGGAGTCAAATTGCTAAGCTTCCCCTTAGCCGGGTACTGAATTCAATCCAGCAGCATTTTGTTATAATTTTCCAAAGATGATCAAAAGCTGGAGCAAAACTTGCTTTTATAGCTTTTGAGGTGATTGTTGGCTTTCCAGCTTCCAATTTTTCCCTCCAAAAGGGATGCTCAAATATGTTGAAATGTTTTCTTTTAAAAATATAATTAATTCTCCCTCTTCTAGGCATCCAAGGCTCAAAAACATTTAATAAACATAATGAAATATTGAATTATCTCACATGAGGCGTCCACCCTCAAAGACCCTCTTTTAAAACAACTTAACGTCATTAATACTAGGCCAAGGGGGCCAATAAGAAATTAAAACATTAATGACTTAGAATAAATCATTTTACCCAAAATGAGACTCAAAATGCTAAAGGCCAAATATGCTCCAAACTGCACTGCCCAAAATGGAAACTGAGCTGACGAACTTACTAAAAATAGTAAATTCAAAAAAGTTGCCTGATGACTTTGCATGTCATATCACTACAAAGCTCTCTGAAAACCCAGAAAGAATCCGCAATCCTCATTCATGCAAACCTTCTTCAAAACCCCTAAAAAATAGGAAACCCTAATTTCACCTCTGACGAGCCTACAGGCTTCCAAGAATAGGCTATCAGATACTAAAGAGCTTTGGCTAAAAATGGGAACATTATATTAACATCTTCTAATTTTGCAGCCTTACAACAAATATTTCCTTTTATTCTCACCACCTTGCTTCACCTATGCATGCAAGTGTAACTGTTGTTGGATCTATTGGGAAAATCCCAACAGCTAGTTCACTTGATATGCATCTTCACCTTCCAATCTATCTCTCATTCAAACATCTATTCACTATCTATTGCTCTCTCTCATTCTTATACTCTCTCAAGCTATTTTTCTAGCATCCTACAACCATCTACAACTCACATTTAATGTAAAAGCGTAGAAATTTACCATAAGTGTTAAATTCTTATTCACACTTATAACATTGAAAAGCACATTGCATATCACATCAAAGCTAAATATTATATTGTCCATTTAGTATTTTATATATATTCCATATCTATTCACTCATAGAGGGTATTATGCCTATTCACTAAGATATTGATTGCTCTATTTTGATTCCTTTTTGAAGTATTCTACCCATAGTTAAGAACCTCGAACTTGGCTAAAACATGGTAGCCCAAAAATTTGATTCATACTCAAACTCAACAAAAGCTCAAAATATTAAATATATTACATAAATTACTGGTTTAGCCACACATACAACATTTTAATTAAACTTATTCTAATGAGTTTTTCCTTGGGTTAGAAACTTAAGTTATTTTTGTTAAGTAATTAGAAAATTAGAAAAAGAAGTTGTAATGCAAGCAAGCTCATAAGAGTTTACCATGCTCTCTCGCCTATTAGAATCAAGATTGTAAAATATGGCCAAAAGGGTTATTTTAAAGGTTAGCTTAGAAATTCTATAAATTAGAGCTTTCTCCCTCGCATGAAAAGTGGAATGGAAAGAAGAGGAATAAGAAAGTAAATTCCAAGAGAGGAGCTTATTGAGAAGCTTCCCAAAGGATCATATTAATGTGATATTATTATGTTATTTTTAGCCTTTAGAATTCAGATCCATGGCACTTGATTTGTGTTTATAACTTTAGAGTGATCTCTTAGCCTTTAAAATAGGTTCCAAGTGATTTTCTTTCATTTCTCACATGCCATGAGTGCCTATTTGTCCATTTCTAACAAAGATGAACTTAAATAATGCACAAGAAGCACAAAGAATGAGTTTTTCAATTTAAAGAATGCTCGAGTCTATTTTGAAGATCACTTTGTCATGAATAAATGATCACATATCCCTCAGAGGCTCAAATTCAAATATTGTATTACAATCTACAACTTCATCCCCTTCCTAGTAGTACTCAATGTTAAATTGGAAGGTAAATCTACAACATCCTAATTGGGAATGAATGAATCATCAAATAAGTAATTTAGCAATGCTTCCAGTTCCATTGTTGTTGTTGCTTCTCTTTCCAATTTAGCAAGATCTTTGTTAGTGAAGATGGCATCCACTTCCATGATAATCCAATTTGAACATTGATCAATTTCATTCAAGTCAATGGCATCATTAGATTCGTTCCATTCCACCTTTTTGGCATGGAAGTGAAAGTTGTATTGGATGAAGACAAGGTCATTGAAATGCTCTTGGGTCAACATATTCCTCTTCTTGGTGTGAATGCTCTTGAATAGGCTCCAATTCCATTCACATCTAGATGTGCTACAACATTGGCACAAAACATGAATGGCTAGCCTATGAAGATTTAGTATTCAAGCAACACAATCTTACCACCACATATTGATGAATAAGACATTTATAAAATTGTAAGTATATGTAGAACCTTGTAATTTTAAATTATAATTATATTTGTCAAATAAGTGTATGATTGAGAGAATCAAGTTTTTTTAATTGGTTATTGCATTGCTCTCCTTGGAATACGTTGAGATGAAGAAAATAGCCTTTTCTCTACAGCCTTATAGACCTGCAAGTCATTTAAAATTTGGTCTATAGGCTTGCATCAAGTGTCATTCTCTCTATGCATGTGGTGAGGCTAGCCATAACCTCTTCATTAATTTTAAAGGAATTGGTGAATAAGCATTTGGGGCTTTAGTAGTACCCCATGGCAAGAATTGACTGATGAATTTGGCTGGTTCGTCTATAGCAATTATTCATTAAATCAGTACATATTTTTTCTTATTTCCACCAAATAATGAAATATGGCCTCTTTGGCTTTATCCATTGCTCTATAGAGATAATCCATTGGCATTTTATCTCCATCAATCAAATGCAAAACATTGAGAAAAGGTTATCACCTAAAAACTTGAAAATGAAAATTTTCAATTATTAAAAAATTAAAAAATAAATAAATTAATAACTCATAAATCGTAAGCTTGTAAATTACTTTGAATGTCTCTCTTGCACTCTTGGTGAACACATCAATAAAGATTGTCCTCATGACCTCCCATTTTTCCCTATAGAAATTCCAACCACCAAGTGCACACAAACATCTACTTGATAGAAGATAGTGCCCTTGGAATGCTTTGCAATGTGATGAATCATGTAGCCCTTGATCACACAAGCTCCTTTCCTTTGGTGTGCTCCACTATCAAGTTAAGCACCCAAGTGTGATTTTACATAATTTTTGTGATGCTTTTTGCATTCTTAACCACACTTTTGACTCATCCATTCTTCCCAATACCCTCAAGCAAAAGATCAATACAATGGGCAGCACAAGAGCTCCAAATCTAGTGAGATGCGTCTCCTAAAGAGTTGTGTGGGGCATGTAGAGTCACACGTGGAACATGAACAGTCATGTGTAGCACATGAGGAGACGTGTGATGGCCTATGGTTTTGTACCCATTGTATTGTAAAACCATTTGGTGCTTTCTTATGAGCTATGTGCCAATAAATACAAACTCGTGGCAGTGTTAAAAGACAAGCAAGATATTAAGCAATGATATAAAGAAAGAAATATTTACACAAGAAAAGATATTAAGCAGTGATATGAAGTACATTTTAGAACACTAGGTTAGCCAATAAGCACATACTAGCACCAAAGGACTAGCATAGGAAAAAACTCATTGTATTGTGATAATAATTTGTTAATACAACAAGTGGTGTTGTTTTGTTGGATTTTTCATGAAAGGGTTTACCAAAGTAAATTTTGTGTCATCTTTGAGTGTGCAATTGTTTACTTTTTGTTGCATTTTAGATTTTGTTAGCAAAGCTTCTCATAAAAGTTTGTTTCTCCAATTACTTGGATAAGTCCCAAGACCCCACCACCCAAGGCCTATAGGGTGGGGGGGCCTCAGTTGGGGATTATAGTTCCGAGTTGGATTCCCCTTCCTACCTATGTTACTGGTGGCAAGATAAACTGAAAAGAGAGGTTAGTTGGCCCTTAGCCAGGGACTGACCTTAGTGACTCGACTTAAAGCGGGACTAAGAAGGCAGCTCGCTATCAATGAAAAGTAATAGTTTATAAAGCATTATTATTATTTTCTTTCATTCTGTATCAAAGCTTGGTTTTGCTAATATCTATGAGAGGGAGGGCACTTTGGCCTTGTGAACATCTTTTGTTTGAGGAGCTTTGCATAGGTGAATCCAAGTTGTACACAAGAAATGGCGAGCACTTCAAAGATGGAGATTGAAAAGTTTAATGGCTAGAACTTTGAGCTATGGAAACTCAAGATGGATGATCTTTTAAACGATAGAGATTAATGGATTCTTGTGTCAAGATAGAGGACATAATGTATAATGAAAAAAGAGTGGACAAAGACTGTTAGGAAGGAAAGAATGTTTACTTGGCATCTTCAAGTAGACATTCATGTAACGATGCATGGTTGATTGATTTAAATGCTTCTTCTTATATGACTCCTCACAAGCAATGGTTTTCTGAATGTAAAAGTTATAATGGAGGTGATGTCTTCTTAGGTGACAATTCAACTCATAAAATCATTGGCCATGATAGGGTTAAATTGATGTTTAAAGATGGGAGGTTCAAGTCGCTCCCTATATTTTTGCATATTTTAGACCTAGCCAAAATATGATATATGTAAGTGAATCATGTAGGTTTGCAAGTAATCTTTTAACAAAGATAGTGGTAACATGGTCAAAGGAGCAATCGTGCTACCAAAAGGAGTTTGTACTAAGACTATTGAAGTTGGATGCAAGCATTGTAAGTGATGGATGCAATAATTCCATGGTTCTTTAGGCTAAAAAACATAAGTTGCCTGCCAAAAGAAACCTTATTGATTGCAAATGGGTCTCTAAGAAGAAATTCAGATTAGAGGGTGTTTAGAATAGTGAAGACATGAGCCATGCAGCCATGGCGTGTAGACATTGCCCATCCAATGCGAGTTTTGAGCAAATACATGATGAAGCAAGTGAATAATGAGAAATTTTCTTGGCGTAGGATAATTAAGGACATAGCTGCCCTTGGCAACTAATCTATGTATGCACAACACCTATGTGAAGTATTCAACAAATGGGAGAATATTAAGTTTGTGTTATATGATGGAAATTAATCCAAAATTGAGGTAACTTAGTCATTGTATAACTTTAGATTATGTGATCCAAACTTGGTTATGTTGTTTCAATCAATTAGAAAAAATTATGGATGAACACGAAATCATACACAATCTACATAACAAATGAGACACAAGGTTTAACTAGGGAAACCGTTTCAAGAAAAAACTTAGAAGCAAAAGATAGAAAACAATTGGATTAATCTACAAATATAGAATCAAAATAAAATAAATTCTCCTTATTGTGTCTTCCTCAATCTGCAAACTTCCAATGTACAACCTCTACACACTTAACAATATCATCAAGCATTTCATCATCCTACATCAACCTATTCCTTCCATGTCACAAACTAGATGTAGACCTGAGGCATTTTCCTGTAATGCCCACCAAAGCAACACTCCAACTGCTTATGGAATACCAAATATCACACAACTAGACTATGATGTCATACGTCATTCCCACAAGACTTCTTCAAATGGACAAGCCACTAATCAACATTGATACTCTTGCAATGACTAAGTCATTAATTGTTGACTACACACACCTGACTATTAAAATATGATTCCCTCTAGTACCAAGACCAAACCCATGGCTTCCGATAGCAGAAAAAACACTCTTATGAATTGTAGTAATCCAGTGCACCTTCTAGAACCTATAATCCTTTGTTGTCACTGCATGTACTTTAGTAATGTAACACATACATTAGAAACACCATACAAACTCCAACAACGTGATTGCTACTATGGCTTCACTAGGGTCCAAGACACCCCAAGGCCATACCACATCAAACTCTCATTGCATTTGACCCCATAGACTTCCAACACTACTACAAATTCTGCAATCAAACTTCGTAAAAAGTAGTTACCAACATTATATACTTTGCATGTACTTCATGTTGGGTATGTACTGCACCCCATCATTCCTAGCAGCACGCTAGTTGTGAAATACGAGGAGTAATGTGTGGAGTAACCCATGTGTGGAAAATGAAGAGTCATATGTGGGGTGTGAGGAATCACATGTGGAACATGAAGAGTCATGTGTGGAATATGAAGGGTCATGGTCCATGGTTTTGTACCCAATTATATTGTAAAACTACTTGGTGGTTTCTTATAAGCTTTGTGCATATAAATACAAGCTCATGGCATTGTTAAAATACAAACAAGGTTTACACAAGAAGTGATATTAAGGAAGTCCTAGAACAATAGGTTAGCCAAAAAGCAAATGTTGTTGTCAAAGGTCTAGCACACAATAAATGTCATTGTATTGTGATTATTATTTGTTGATATAGTGAGTTGAGTTGTTTTGTTGGGTTTTTCCTGAAGATTTTGTTGGTCTCAAAAACATAGGTTTGAACCATGAGAGGTTGCCAAGCTCTCACAACACTTTTGGCCAACATACAAGGCTAATCGATGCAATTGTACCTTCTGCTCTTCAGGCTCTGCAAAACCTAGGTGGGTGCACCTATGTGTATGTTGTAGATTTAAGATGTATTTCCTGCTCAACCAATCTATTCACAATGGCAAATGGAAGTGAATAGATGAAAATCACTACAACTACTCCTACTCCTACTGCACAAATGAAAGGTTTTGAATAAGTTGTTTGATATAAAACTAATTCTCTGGGTTATGGTAGATCAGTGCCTTCTATCCACATGGGCAATGGAGTCAAAAATTAAAAATTATGCGTGTTTCCTTCTCTGGTTTAATTCAAGTTGTCAGGCACTTTATAAAATAAAATCTAATGACTAGCATATAATTTCATTTATTTATGACTTGCATAAATAAGGTTGGAATCTTTTCTTACCAAATTCTACTTCAACAATCCAAAAGAAATCCTAAGTCACTGTGACTTACTTGAAGGAATTTAATTCTGACTTGCAGACACCAACAAATAAAAGTCACACAAAGTGGGAAAATGCACCTTGATAAATCACACATATGCTTGATACATTGACTTAAATGATCAGAGGACTTCAAGTTGGAGACAACTAGATAAGAAATATAAATGATTGTAACACAAGAACTGAACACAGTAAAGGTTTCACTGATTCAAAATAATTCATCCATTGCTCTGCTTCAAAAAAAGTCTGTCATTATTTACATTCCCAGTTCCATTTTCTGGAAAAATCTAACTGCTACTCTAAATACTGCCTTCTCCTCCTTTTTACAACTGATTTTTCAATACATTTTATACAGTAAAATCCAAGAGTCACGACTCTTCATTTTACTATTATAGCCATTTTCTTTTCATGACAGAGATAAAAATATTTAATTAAGTTGCCTTTCGGTAAATTAAATATTTTAAACTATGGATGAGCCTTTAATTTTTCTTTAAATAATTTTCCCGCCTTTTATTATTTCTCTTTACACTTTGTGAGCTTTCATTTCATTTATCGCTTTACCGCGGTCTTCAATGTGACCCCCGACGATATCACAGTGGTAGTCTCTAATTGTTATCATTCACTGCTATCTCCATCTACCGCGATACCGTGGTCTCAGTGTAGACCCCTGGCAGTATCATGGTAACTGTCTTGCAAACCACCAGCCTCATCGCTATCCTAACCATCTCTGGTTGCTTACTGTTCACCACAGTCACTGCGATCTCTGACTTGACTGTCAACGGTACTATGATGACTGTCTTCTGTCGGCTGCTTCCTCTGTCGTTGACTGCTGACCTCCATCCACCTGGTCTCCACTCTAGTTGGTCACGGTATGGCAGTAGCCGCCTCCACTGCCTGCTAACAACTTACCGTAATCACCACGGTCTGCATCATAACCCTTGGCAGTTCTGCGGTAAGTAACCGTTTGTTGACCATCACCTCGCCGCCTCAGTCTACTTCCTAAGTGTCGATGGTATGGAGGTAACTATTTTCACTATTGCCTGCCGCCTACCGCTAATGACTCTTCTCCCAACCAGGCTGACTGTATACCGTGCCACCACAGTCTATGTATTGAATGCGTGCGATATAGCGGTAATAGTCGTTATGATTGTGCTTAATTGCTACCGCAATACCGCAATACCACAGGCCACTTTGAAAAAGGCCGTGGTATAGCGGTAAAAGGCTATGAAGGGTAAACAACAACAACACAATAAATTTTAACATTATGAATGGGAGAAAAGGAATTATTTCATAACAAAGGTAGGAGAATGGATTTTAATGGGGGAAACATAGCCATTCTTAGGGTGGCAAATGATTTTTTATGAGGAAAATAGTGAAAGCATTAGGTTCAAAATGGAAAAATCATTTAGATTTAAATGGAAATTTTTGGTTCTAACAAGTTTCTTGGAGTAAATATGTCATCTTTGAGTGTGACATTGTATACTTTTTGTTGCAATTCAGATTTTGTGCAATACCTTCTAGCGAAGGTCATTCTCCTTAAACATTGTGAGGAATAAAAGTCCTAGGAATTAAAATGACTTGAAATCTCGTTAGTGTGAGTGGAGGAAGGCCAATAGAAGAGCCTTATGCTGAATCAAGGATGGAATTCATCATGAATTCGGTAGTTTCCCTCTTCCTCCTCCTTTTTTGACTTCTTCACTTCACAACTCGAAAGTAGAGTGTTGATTTCTCATTTCATTTTCTTATCCACTTGGCCACACAACTTTGACATCCTGGCCAACGATTCAAGATTATATTAAGGCAATTGAACTTGAAGTAATTGTAGGCTATTATGCCTTTAATTGTCAATTCAAGTTTGAGTTTGCCAACACGGTGAATTTTTTCCCCCAGTTTTGTATGGCTTGATTTGGTTGTACAATATATATAAAATATTAAAATATATAGAAAAACACATAATTTGGATAAAAATATCTACATAATAGAAAACACAATTGATAATGATAAAGATAATTGATAATTCAATGTCAAATGTCAAATCCATACAAAAGTACAATCAATTATCTTCATATTGCTCTTCATCAAGAGAATCAATGTTACCACTTGGTTCATTTAAACAATAAGTAGTTATAATGCCATTCCCAATAGTTGTATCTTTTGTAGGAGCCTCCTACGACATCCTCTAAAGAAATTGTGGCAAGTTGTGTAGTAGAAGCATCCAAGTCAGCACACTTAGGGGCTACATCCCAATTCCTCATCTCTCCCTTCACGTGCAACTTATTTATGTCACAGGAGATGCAAATTAGAATGTACGTACACCAACTCCTCTACATTTTTTTGCAGCCAACTAGTTGCACTTAACTAAGTGGATAAAGGAGTATGTACTCTAGTATTAAATTGATATATCATAACCTATTTTGCACCTTAATCAAACAATTACATCTCTTGATGCTCTCTTATGGAAGGCAATCTTTGGTCTTGCAGGTAATCTTGGGAGCTTGAGTCCATTGATGACTCTAACATAGTAGCAGAGCTTCAGATCTACAAACCCCTTCTCATATCTAGGAGATAATCAAGTGGGAACTTTTGCTCAATACATTTTGGTGTAAAACGGACTTTACCACCGAGTCCAGAAGGCCCAAGACCCCCTATTTTCATATATGGCAATCTATATTTGGAAGTTAGAAACTTTTGGGGGTTTTTTGGCAAGGGTTTAAATTTTTTGTAGAATCTATTCTTAGTATTCTATACAATCTTAAGGAATATGTACATCCATATTGATTTGTACCATACGGCACAAGTGTAATCGTTAGCACAATCAGCAAAATCCGCAAAGAATATTCTTTGTGCAATCAGCATATTCTTTGCTTGCATCAACATGGGTACAATAAATGTCACAAGTACAGTTTTTGGACTTAAAAAAAATTGCTTTTTAATCAAAAGACAATTCAGCACATCATCAAAGCACCCAATCATGACATATCCATAGTTGACAGTCATTGCTAACACGAAGGGGCTAAGCCTCACCCCACCCAACAAAGTGATGCGCAGTGAGCCACCCCCTGCACACATCACTGCCAACCGACTCAACTAGCAAGCCGCCTAAGTGGTGTTTAAACCCTCCACTAAATTTGGCACCTGTTCGCTGCACGATCCCTACTTAAGCCGGTGGCTCTGCCAAAGAGCCACCAAGGGGTTGCCAATATCCCTCTTTGATGCCATGAAGTAGTTTTTTCTTTTGGCCATAATTTTCCGTCAAGATATTGGACTTTTGCAAACAAGATATTGTCAGAAAGCTAGTTCTAAGTACTTCGTAGTGGTGTAGTTCATTTTTCTAGATTTTGCTACAAGTGCCCGAAATTGTTGATGGAATTCAGATCTTCATTTTTGGTCTCCAAGTTCATAAATTTTTGCCTAGATCTCTAATTTTTGCGATTCTTGTAGCATCGGAAAAGTATTGAGGAGCTCTACAAAGCCATCCATGAACTTTTTCCAGATTTAGCCCCAGTTACATTTTATTCAGTTTGTTGCATATTTACATTTTGGATCATTACTTGGACATCCTAGCACTTGGAAAGGTTTTCTTTTGATCAAATGAATTCGTTTCAATTGCTTAATATGTATTGAGATTCCTAATCTTTGATTTTATCATTTGAGGAGTGTATCATTGTAATATCATGGGTTATGCAACACATCCTTCCGTATTCATTCTAATTAAGGATAATTATGAATCTTGGCAAAAGGGCATCCTAACACATTGCAAGTGGCTCAATCTTTTGCCTCATCCCTAAGCTAGATACACCTTGGAAGAAAATTGTTTGGGGTAGTAAAAATGATCATATCATAGGATTGATTGGTACAACCATTGGTGCTAACATTTTTTGGACCATTTTCTCAAAGACCTCAAAGATTAGGTGTGAGAATGTTCTATTGTGTTGGTAATGATAAGAAAAGAAAATATTTTTGTGGAGATTATTACCATGTCATGTCCCCGAAATAGCAATACCATAAAGATCAAATGTTAAAATACAAATAAATTAATAAATAAAATAAATAACAATATTAATATTAAATATAAAATAAATGTGTATCATATCAATATAAAAATATATAAATATGAAATAACAAATATAATAATAATATATAGGAAAATTATCGTTATAACATTCTATTATTAAATAACTTAATATCAAAAATAATAATAATAAATAAATATTATAATCATTACACATCAAAAATTGTAATACATTAGAATAAAATAATAATAAGATATTAGCAAATTGTTTTATTATTATACTTTAATGTTAAAATATGTTCAATAAAACATGAAAATAAAATAATAAAATAAATAGAAATCTGAAATATCATAATTATAGTAATAGTATATTATTTTAAATAGATATTATTGTGATAATAAAGGCAACAATTAAATCTAACAAAGGGATGTATTTTATGAAAAGTCACCTCTTTCACCAAACAATACATTCCCCCCATGAGTCACCTACCTTGAATGGTATAAATAGAAGGAAGAAAAATAAGGAAGGGAGGGAAAACATTGAGAAATACAATTTGCAATTTAGAACAGCAGCAACAATGATGGTTATGCATTGGAATATAGTCATTTTATATATATATATATATATATATAATTTAATAGGCATACAAGTATATATGCATAGATATAGATAAATTTTCTAATGAATAATATTCAATAAATAAAGAATATATATGAATAAGGAAGGAATAATTATATGAATACAAATGGATATAAGTAAAAGAATAATTATATATATGTATGCAATAATTATACTTATAAGTAATGATGACTTTTTAATATAAACATGAGTAGATTATGTATATTTATGAATTGTCCTCATCCTATGATCAATTTAGTATAAGGTTGAAGGAGGCGAGTAAGGAAACATGGAGAGATATAGCAACTCAGGTGATGTACTCACTTAGCAATAATATTTAGCATATTTTGAATATAAGAAATAGATATTGCTAATTTGATTATTGATATAATGCTTTCTTTAATCTTATCATAATGAGAATCATTCTAGGAAATAATGAACTTAAAGAATCATTGATACATGAAAATATATTTGATTATAGACATGAAATAGATCTTGGATGAATGCAAATATAGCTGATCGTGTAAAGATTGTCTTCTTTGTGCTTGTAACCCTATCAGGAAGGGTGAACCATGGTTTAAGTAGATTGTCTAAAAACCCCACTTTCAGCCCCTTAGGCCCTAGACAAGGGATTGGGCCCTGCAGCCCCTTAGGCCCTTGACTAGGGATTGGGTTATAGAAGGTTGGGGGTCCCACCTAGGCTTGTGCCCCTTAGGCCCTAGACAAGGGATTGGGCCTTGCAGCCCCTTAGGCCCTTGACTAGGGATTGGGCGAATAGGAGGTGGTAGACCTTAGGCTACTTAAGGATTCCATGATTCCTCTCCCCCTGATAGGATGAGTGTCTTCGAGGTGTTGCCATGGATGGAGTATGTAGGTACTAAGCCACTGGGCAAGAAGAAGGATTGGGATGGACAACCTCTTGAGATTTATTTGAAGGCTTCAGGGCGGATCCACCCATGGCACTCCTCTTGCTTGTTAAATTGCATTTATGATTATGCTTGTTAAATTGTATTTATGATTATGCTTATATTTTGGATATCTAGATATTAATGCTAATAGATATATGTGTTTGTGGAAATGTGGTTAATATGGTGAATGCAGATTTCAGACCAAGATTACTTCATTAAAAAGAACATTCATTTGGAAGGAAGAAACCCTAAACCTAATCAACAAATGGATTTTAGGGCAAGTCCGGGTAAGGGACATTACATACCATTTATGAAAATTATTCTCATTTGTGGAGATATAAAATTATTCTGACTCCCAAAGGAGTGTATCCCCTCTTACCCCACTCTATATGAGTTTGTTTGAGATTCATAAGTGTTATAGATATATATGGGTTTGTATTAAATGTGTATTCATTGTGTATATTTGTTGTGAATGTAACATGAAACCGGCTTATCTTGGGAACCTCCTAGCTCGGGGGTGGGTTTGAAAATCAAACCCTATGGTTGGGAGGAGAGTTTTTCCTCCATTGGCTGGATCCTTGTAATGTGTTGCAGATTGCAACAATATAGTAGTTGATCAGCTATGTTTAAAAGAAAGATGAATATTTAAAATCCTTTTGTAAGGATGAATGTATATTATTTATTAATTATTCTTGTAATGAACAATGTATTTCTGTACAATGCTGAAATGAGTTTATGTGAAAGTCATTCTTGTATTATTTACAATCTTTTGTTTTGACTTTACAACTTACAAACTTGAGAAGATTATTAGTAATATTTATCTATGCTCATTATCTTATTAAAGATTGAATCGAAAACAAAAAAAGAATTTGGTTGTGTTATATTTAGTGTGATTTAACCAAGTATAAATTTTGGACATGACATTTATCTTTGTTTTGTTCTACCAATCCATCTTGCAGCCCTGTTTCTGATGTTTTCTTGAACAAATGAATCGTATGAGTGTCTTCGACGTGGGAGAAATTTCATGAGAATCATTTAGTGGCTGTGCTAGTTGATTTACTAATTTAACTGATCCATTTCAGACTACAATCACACAATATATAAAGCCTATTGGACATTATGAGCAAACATGATGAAGCCAAACAAAAGGCCAACTGCAAAATCAATCAGAGTACATAGAACAACAGTTAAGTGTCATGTTCCCGAAATAGAACACTAAAGTCTAAAAATAACTAAGAGTTGAAATGCAAATAAATGAATAAATTACATATTAAAAATATAATACAAATATTAACAATTTTATATTATTATAGTTATAATAATTATAAATATACATAAAAACTAATATAAAATAAATATATTAAAACAAGAAAATATATAATAGTAAAAATTGGAAACATATAGTATATTAATATAAAATATGTAAAATATAAAATAATATATACATGGGTGGGAACAAGGCAGTTATTGTTATTACACAGCAACAAATACATTCTTCTAAAATCAGCGATTAGAATAAGCAAAAGGAGGCAGCGATTCATAAAGGCTGCGATTCCATTTCTCTCCACCATGGGGCAGCGATCAATGTAAGGTGAGAAAAAGATCATTATTTAAAAAGGTAGAAATTATAATTAGTCAAGGCAGTGATGAAGTTAGACAAAGAGGCATGCCTCTTCAAGAGGTTATCTCCCTTCTAAAAGATGTATCATTTCATGGGGATACCTAAAGAAAGTGAAAACATTTGCAAAAGATGTATAGGGAAAAAATATAAGCATCAGCAAGAAAAGTAATATTCTCTGAATATCAAATCATCGATCAGCATTGGAGAAATATCTGCAGGCCGATACCTACAGTGAAGCACCTGGAATAATTAACTGCATAAAGAGTTATCTGCATTCTATGACTATAACAGGAATATAGTTCATAGATATTGGTATGCTATTTAATGTATATATCTGAGTATATTAATTCCATGTTTTTCCATGCATTTAGATATTTGAATATACATTTGATAGGAGTTGTAATTCAACTGCATTATCAATCTGATCATAAATTATTAAGGCCTCTATAATTTGTTCATGGGAAGAAGAGCTGGAAGTACATGAATGGGGGGGAGAGATTCCTTGCTAAGTAGACAAGGGTGTTGACTACCCACCCTTGAGCTTAGAAGTAGGAAAGACTCCGAGCGCCCTCTTGAGGTTCCTTCTCTAATCTTCTCCAATGATAGATTATTGAGGGGATAATAATTTAGAACCGGCATTGTGAATTACTCATCTAGATCAGTACATATATATGTTAAATAATGCAGTGGATGTAACAATACTAATAATCGATTAATTATATCATATTGTGAATCATTGGCTAACATTATTGCAGGTTTAAACTAGAGTCTATCCGAAGTTGTGATTGAATAAATTATATCTCTTACTTGGAAATTGTGATTTTAGGGCAGAATTCTAAGTATACCAAATAGGGGACATTACATTAAGAATATAGAGAACTACAAACGAAGATACAAAAAAAGAAACAAACAACTCCCTAATCCTCCAATAAGACCCAAAAAGAGTAATCTTCTAGAGTTTGGTTCCAAAGTCTAATGGGACATTTCAAGCAGTCGATTTATTTAAATTATGTAAAATTTGTAAAGATGGCGAGAGTTCCCACCATACTTTTGCATATGAATTGATCACCTTTTGAATGGTAGGATAGCATTCAAACAAGAGCCAAATGAAGAAGGAACCTATTGACACCAAGCCAAAACTCAAAGCTGCAATAAGAAATAGTTTGGAATCTCAAAATTAAATTTTAAAATCCTAAGGTAATGGCTAGGTTTAGGGCAAGCCTGAAATATTAAAGAATATAGTGAAATTAACAAAATCATAGCTATGTAGTCCCTCAAAAACTACAATATAGTTAGAAATTTAAGGCTACCACAAGCCATATTACACGAACCAATGATTGTTGATAAACCTGTATAAAATAAAATTCTCCCAAATGTTACAAATACATTTGGCCTTAAAAATCACATTAGACAGTATTAATCCTAAATGAATAGAAAAGATGACACATACATTGACAGCTTTGAAACACTATTTTAGACATGTTTTGGCAAGAGTATAAAGTTGACTATTTAATCAGGACTTAATATATTTGTGAGATACAACAAAGCACTGCAGGAAAATATTTGTAAAAATCTGACAACAAGAGAGAAATAGGGAGTTGATAGTGGCAGACCATTTTCAAAAAAATGATCAAATTCATTTTATATAACAACCAGCCAGACCTAGATAGAAACCTAAGTATTGCATGAGATTAAAAACACGTTGTATTAAGTCACTCTTAACCCGCCTTTAGCAGTTTCTGGCTTTGTTAACATATTCAATATTTATCTTGCAATTCAAAAGAGCCCAAGGAGAAGCTAATGAGGTGCAAGGAAATTAGGAATAATGGTTTTTGTCATTTGATGACTAAAATTCCAACTCAGTACACAGATTTTAGAATAATAAGGTTTGTTAAAACTGTACCCGCTCTCTGGCCCTCTATGTGCTCATTCTGCATTTGGATCTTCTGACTGACTTATTTGACTGTTTCTCATGCAACCTAAGCAGAGTGATTCATGTGGGGAGGATGCAGTTCAAGATCATGGTAGACACTAGACAAAGCTCTTTTCAGTGCAATGACAGATCAGGTAAACATCACCATCCATCATAAAGGAGTTTAAAGGTAGGTTATCTAACAACAATCTCAGGTTGATTTTTTCTTTATCATCGCCATATGCTATAAAATTTATAGAAACTAATTTATTTGTGGGGCAGGAAGTGAGAGGTGGCATCATCTAAAGATAATCTAACTTGGGTGTACTGGAAAGAAAACAAAAGGATGCAAAGAAATTCTAGATACAGGTGTGAACAATGTTCTGGCTAGAAAACTCATAAATTTTAAGTCAAAACAAAAGAAAGAGTTGGTTATGCTTGTGATAATCAATCTTGGGAGCTTGGTTCATCACCTCTAAAAGCTCTTGACAAGGTGGTTGACTATCTCAATACCTCATTGAATAAGTGCATCATAATGTTTGGTACTGGAAATAAGCCAAACGTAGGGGCGAGACTAGCAACTTAGTCGCCAGCTCTTATCCAACCCTCCTATTTAAAGGCTTATTCAACAGATACCTGAGAGGAGTAAGTCTGGTGCAAATGTTGGACATGAAGAAATGGGAGATAGGACTGACTTGGTCAAGAATTTCATGGTGAATATGATTTTAGTTGGGGATGGGAGTAAGTCTTAAGGTACAACAAGACTTGTAATGGCATGAAATTTTACAAAAGGTAGAATGAGAGGTTATAGCTTTGCAGGACTAGTGCTTGAAGATGGTATGTTCATGTCGTATTTGCCAGCTCCAAAGGTGGTAGTTTGATAGGATCTGTGGAAATTGGGAAGCACAATTTGATTAATTCAGGTGATCTTATGGTGCATTGACCAGTTGATGAGCGTGGATGCATACCATTCAAAATCTAAGGGTGGGGAACTGATATTCAGACACGAAGGAATTGCACCATTGAGAGCTAATCTACTAGCAAGAGGACAGGCTCATACTTCATTATCCGTGGAGTGTCCCTAACCAAGTTCTATATTTAACAGTGGCCTGTATAAATCCCATGAATGATTCCCATAGAGGAATGCCAATTACACTAAGGGATGAGGATCTGATGTGCCTGTGTATGATTATGCTTGGTTGCTGAGCACGGAAGCTGCAAGGGAGCAACACTTTTTGTTTTTTACTGGCCTAGGGTCACATCACATCTTTGATAGGCTAGACTCTTGCTTTGTTTATATGTTTGCAATCCTTTAGGTAGACTGCCCAAAGAATATGGCCCAGATGTATTGAAAACTGACTAATCAAATTTCAATTTTCATAATTTTTATGGCCAGTGTTATTTTGTCCTGGTTTTTATGGTGAGTGGGGAACCCTTATAAGACCTCCATTTATACATTAAAAAAGAAAAAAATTCAGCATGCTTGAGAGAATATGCATTAAGAAAGTAATCCAGTCACCAACACCATAAAAAGAAAGTCTTAGAACTTTGGGGACAGAGACAACATTACTCCATTTATTTTGCACAAACTTTGGGATTGTATTGAACACCTACCCATCCTGTAGATCACCAGCAGAAAAGAAAAATGTTACATTTAGACTTTTATTCAAATTGGAGTGACAATAAAACTAATCAAAGCTTTTCATTAAAATTTCAAGGACTTGTCACAAAAGAATGAAGATGCTAACATAAAATTTACAAGATCAGTTTTGAGAATGTCAAGAATATTCTATTGAAGTTGGGTAATAACTACATATGAGAAGTGACGCATCAAATAAGTCCAAGAATAAAATGCTGTGATAACTAGAATTTATGTAACAAGCTGTGTTGTAATCTGATTTTATTACTTCATCGCACAATACAGGATGCATGGTTCAAAATAGAACAAGAAAAATGTAACAGAACTCCTATTCATGGGACATGATACATTTTATAATATCATGATGAAAATCAAAATGATTTTGCACTTTGCCAAGGCTTGGCAGTCCAATTGAGGCTCAATACAGTTGATATGCCAGATTCTACAAGGATTCTGTGTGAGAAACAAATCACTTAGTAATGTCTTTTGTTGCAAGTCCTTTATCCATATTTGCAGGCTGAAAAACAATATGTATTCATAACCCACCATGTTTGGTGAAGTTAGTACTTGGACGGTCAAGAGTTGCTGCGAAGTTTTTTGCTTACAATCTGGTTGCCTTCCATTGGTTTCCTTTTGTAGAAAAGGTGTAAGGCAACCTTTCATGAATTCAGTTCCCCACTTAACTTAAGGGTGCTGAGGCTTTTAAAACAAGATTTGGCTATATTTGTAAAAAAATCCAAACTTGCTTCAAGAAAAATATTTTCTTTGCCTCTTAGGTCACAGGCTCTGATGTTAGCTTTTCAGATTTTCCAGGTTTTATAGGGCAAGCTTTCTCTTGTAAATCTGATATTTAAATGAAGTCTTCCTCATTTTTATTTATGCAAAACACCACACTTTGCTCCAAAAAGGCACATGACCTTTATGCTTGTCCATACTGTACACACTTGATAGGAGACCACAATACCTTTTGACCATGGCATGCAGTGGTTTTTCTGACATTTAAAGAAGCAACAGAAAAATCCAATAGCAAATTTACAAAGATTGATGGTGATTATATAATATAACAATTAAGATCTTCTGAATAGGAAGGGCAAGGGATGAACAATGTTTAAAATAACATCCAATAGCAAATTTACTAAGAGATAGCATAATATAACAATTAAGATGTCATGTATAGGAAGGGCAAGGGCTGAACAAAGTTAAAAACAACAACAACAAAAATCTCACATTCATGTGAACGTCCTTGATTGCTAAATTTATTCGGGTCTGTCTATAGTCATCACTCTACTACACTGTTTTTGGTGATGAATGGAACATTCTCTTGTGGTTAATCAATTTCTCCATGCATTTAAAATTAAATAGTGCCACCACAAAGTTTTTGGAATTTATTATCACCTCGGCACTAACTTTTGACACTTGAACTTTAGATGGAATTTTGACTCTTCTCCAGTAGTGTAACATGGATTCTAGCTAGCTTGAAGGAAACTTGATTTGATGGTTCCCCTCTGCAAGTGAGAGGGGCTGTGCCCTTGTATGATAACAATTTATGGGATTTTTGTTGACAAACCTCTAAAAATAGGAGAAATGAGATTTGTCAAAGATAGAAAAGGGTGAAAATAAAAACCAATTAGGAAACCCGAAAGCAAAATGGAAAGGCCAATAATTACTCTAGGAAACCAAAGAAAAGTGTGGAAAATTAAAATGTTCTTCTCTCTGATGGATAAGCTGGATGGAAAATGTGTGACTGCTCTTGCATAATAGAGAATGATGAAATCCCTGTTCATTCTCAAGCTACAGTTCAACTAATACACTGAGAAAATGTTGGAATACTCAATTATCATTTTGTCATTTTACTATTATAAATTGCACATCTGTGACCCACAGTTTGCCTCTAAAAATCCTCACTGACACACAATTCAACAAAGGCACGGGGAATGCACAATTTAACAATTGTGATGTGAAACTAAACCATTAATTCTATGAAACAGCTGATGTGATTTTGATAAACAAACCAATTATATTCACACATAATTTCAGATGTCATCTCTTTACAGAAATACTTGCAATTGAAATCCCGTATCCATTAGCAAAAATAGTAACATGCAATACAAGGAAGAAACAAGTTTACAGGCCCAAAATAGGACACAGAAAGAAGAACAAGCTTATGGGCTGTCACAATTATAATGCGAAAATAATTCATTTAATCCTATGAAATAGCTGACCTCATATTGATAAACAAACCAATTATATTCACCCGTAATTTCAGATGTAAGCTCTTTACAGAAATTCTTGCAATTGAAATCCCATATCCATTAGCAACAATAGGAACATGCAACACCAGGAAGGAAGCAACAAGTTTACAGGCCCAAAAACAGGAAAATCCAATACCAGGAAGGAGGCAGCAAGTTGACAGGTCCAAAATAGGACAAAGAGAGAAGAACAAATTTACAGGCTCTCACAATTGGTAGTTATAACGACCAAGTAACTACCTTGTTACTAACTCATAATCTATTGCCCTCAATTGCCACTTATCTTGCACTTTACATTCAATTAATTCATTACTGACACATCATTTTTCACCTTTTGCACCTTCAAAACTATCTGCACGGTTGGTTGATTTTAAAGTTAAGTAAAAATGGAAGATCAGGGAGAAAGGGATATCCTTGTTTCTATCAATTCCCCATTTTCCTGATTCGTATCCACTTCCTGGTTAAAACCAAAAAGGTCATGGCACAATACTTAGGCATGTTTATGGAAATCTGAAATTGGAGGTATGACCACCTCTCTTTCATGCAAATCCCTTTTTTCCAAAGTGTGCCAACATTCAAAAATTTAAGAGAAAAACATGGCTTTAGAATTTTTCAGATTTTCTTACATGTCACTTATTCTTCTGTCTGCCAAAAACTTAGTTTCCCAAAACTTTTCTGGATTTGGAAAAGTTTCCAAATCTACCTCTACTTAGTTAAAATAGTGACTATGCATACCTGCAGGGGGTACAAATTGGTGTTTAACAGTTTTAACCCATGTTTCTCTAGGGTGACAATGGGGATTAACATGTCTCAGCTGAAGTCATATGTAATGAATTCATACAAAATGGCAAAGCTAAATAGTAGCTACCTTAATTAAGAAAATTTATATTTACATAAAGAGAAAGATTGTCAGCAAGAGTTTTACCTTAGTTATATAAGAAAATATGTATAGCTGTCAAATTATTATCAATAATACATACAACAATGCATCTATAAAATATTAAACTGCTGCAATACATGGACCAACCGCTCACATGAAGAATTTAGGTTGACAATGGTTATAGGACTTAACATGTAGCTTGACTTGACAAAGCCAGATTAAGTTTTGATGGTACTAATGTTTTCTAGAATTCCCTTACATGAACCATCACACAGGGCACATACCTCAAATTATAGATGTACACGGATCAGTCAATGGAGGAGGAATAAGAGGTGATCCGAGCTAAGCAATGCTAAAAGAATAGTGCACTTGTCCCACATTGACATGACTTGAATTAAGGCAATTCATTGTGTAATTTGTATTTCCTAGTTTGATCAGCACAAACTTCATTCATTGTGCCTGTGAAGTGGAAGGTGGAGACACTTTCTTTTTGTTTTTCCAACCATGCTATATTGATTATCATACCAAGTAAGAATATTGGCTTTATTAGCTGATCATTCAGACTACATATTAAAACGTGTTAACATGGGATGCTTATGGCATAAGAAAGAATAATAAAATTTAGAAAAGAAAGTATCATGAATCTCCATGTTAGATGAATTATTCTTTTGTTTTTAAATTTTGAATGATAAACAAATAGATTGGTCCTTGACATTTCTTGTTTCTTTACGTAAATGACCATCAATGATTTACTGATTTTGTTTAAAATATGTGCATTCTTTCTTTACAAAATTTGATCACTTTGATTCATGATGTATGTACAAGGCAATTTTGGTAATAGTTAAAAGCACTTTTTTTCTGATTCGTGAGATGAGATTATTTAAGTTAGCCCTACACCAGTGGAGATCACAAGAGGGGACCTCCTCCCTAGTAGCCCATCCGCTTTATACAATATATTCAACTTTAAACAACTTAGAAACCACATATTCAACTTAGAAGCCACAATGGAAGTCCAAAAGTCAGCACTTGGAATTCCACCTTTAGATGTCACTATGGGGATTCAAACTTGGATCTCCATTTTGAGAACCCTATGGCTTTCCATTTGAGCACAAACCCTTTGAAGGTAATAGTTAAGCTTTTTGCCACAAGAAACTTTTTTAACTTTCTATTAATAGTTCAATAAATGAATTGGCCTTGGTTTCTAAATGTAACATCCAATGAGAATCCAAACACATGGACTTGGATCTAGATGAATGCAGACAAGTTACACAAGCTATGTTGCAAACAACAAATTATGCAGAATGCAAATATCAAATATATTCCAATATTGAGAATGTGAAAAAGAGACAATACAAAAGATTGCTTTCAAATATATAGGCCTCTTCGATGCATAATCAAGGAGATGGCATGTCCAAGAGATTGTGAGTTTAACTCACAATCACTCTCAATTAGGAGGTGAGTTAACTC
Organism: Sequoiadendron giganteum; assembly: GCA_007115665.2. Taxonomy (NCBI): domain Eukaryota; kingdom Viridiplantae; phylum Streptophyta; class Pinopsida; order Cupressales; family Cupressaceae; genus Sequoiadendron; species Sequoiadendron giganteum. Next base: position 741,135,485 of record CM021101.1, on the reverse strand, counting down.
AATCTAACTAAGAAAAAGGTGGCCTTGACTAGAGATGGCACCTAACTTCCAATCACTCTCAATTAGGAGGTGAGTTAACTCAATCTAACTAAGAAAAAGGTGGCCTTGACTAGAGATGGCACCTAACTTCCATCATTCAAGGATCAACGAGATAGTAGCGGCACTCGTGTACCTTAAGGTGTACACATGTCATTATTAGCTACCTAGGTAAGAATAATTAAATATTCCTAATATCCTAAGTCGACTTATTAATCGGTGCAACATTACTCCAACACCCCCCCCATAAGTGCAACTTAGGAGGAAGAGAAAATGAAGAATGAGAAATGAGTCCAACAAAACAAGCCATATGAGGTACCCATGCACAATGATAAACCCCCCAATGAGAGAGAATGAAATGCACCCATCCCTTCCCCACCCTAAGAGAGAATAAAGAGAGAGACTAGGTAGCCAGCCAAAATGTGATGCCTCCTACACCTAAGAAGGAAAGATGAACTAGCAGGCCAAAGAAGATCCATGGGCACAAAATAACATTCCTTTCCTTGGGAGGAAGTGGAACCATAAGTGCATATAGAAGGTCTTCCCAATCTGAAAAGAAAAGAGAGCAAAGAAAACACAAGATGAATGTCTCTAGTAACTATGAGTCAATCCCCAAGTTGGTGATGAGAGATGCCAAGATCAGATTAGGTGTCCTAGGACTAGTCGATAATGGTGACAAGTGACAACTCGATACAGTATATAGTAGGAGACATAACAAGTGCCAAAAAAGATTCAGATGAACTTGCAGAAGCACTACCATCAAAGAGGAAAATCAAGTCCTCAGTGGTATCCTCCAAATCTACAAGGTAGGACTCACAAAATAGATACTCAAGATTTGCCAAGTACTCATCCCACAAAACTGCTTCTGGAAGACGAGGATGGTCCTACTGCACTGAATCACTAGAAGCTCCATCTAAAGTAACATTGAACTTAGAAGAGGCAACTAGTGATGCTGGAATCTCAGTGCATTTCATTGGACTACACTACTTATTCACCGACATGTCCACATTAGGAGCAACTAGGATTGGAGGATCATCAAGATCTCCATTCATCTCCCAAGTTTTGGTCTAAAGAGTGTGAGAGCACTCAATGTGCCAAACAAACCATCTTTTACACTCATCAACATGTAAGCCAATAAATCCTAAGATACAATTTTTTCTCTCATCCCATTTATCCATTTGATTTTCGCCGATTAGTTTGGGTACTAGTTCATAGAGAAAGGGCAGAGATCCTTACTCTCAAGATATTTAAAGATCTCAACTCACCAAATCTTATAGTTCTTTGACTTTCTATGTAATATGACAAAAAGTTTATATTTATCCATGATTAAATCCTCACAATAAATCAAATAAGAGACCAAACTAGCAAAAGCAATGAAAAATCATAGAAGCAACCCCCCAAAATGGAACTTTATATCAGTTCATTGGAGTGCAAAATGCCCAATGCCAAAAACCCCCAACAATTATAAAATTTTGGCACTTTATCCAGGTGTGATTACAATGCATAAGCAAGAAAGAGTTTGAAGCTAAAATTAATAATTACAATCACCCTCATTGAAATAAAGTAAAATATATAACTTTTGATTTATGGCTCAAAGATAGCTTTTTGATGCCTATAAGAAGTCAGAAATCCAACAGTTTGGGCAAAAGATATGCCCGTTTCGTATGCAAGATGCTTGAAGAAGCAAATAGTACCAAAGCCGAATTTGGAAGAACTATTAAAAAGCTTGCTAAACTTGGAGGAGCTATCAGATGTGGAGGGTCAACAAATCTTACTGCTAAAAACTTTGCCAACTTTGCCAAATTTGATGATCAACTAAACTTGTTGCTAAATGTAATGATCCTACTAAGTTTAGAGGAGCCAACTAAATGTGCTGCCAACTTTAGAGAGAATGGAGAGGTTGTTGTATATGTAGGCAAAGGTACCTATGCCTGCCAATTATAAAATATTGTGCCCTTTTGTAAATAAGTGTCTATGCATCTACAAAAAAAAAGCGCCCATGTATAGGCACATATTTTATTTTTTTTCTTTTTGTTTTGAATTTTCAAAGAATTAAATACAATAAATTTTTACACAATATTTACCCCCAGGCCTGTATGATTTGGTTAAAAAAAATTGCCTTTTGCTGCAATGTCATCAAAATTTGACAAATTTATGGTCAATCTATTGGTTTTGACACCTTTCGGATGCAACAGTGCAGTCCATTTTGTTCAAAACTGCCTCAAAATGTGTGTAGTTCACAAAAGACATAAAATGTGTGCAACCAAAAACTGAAATAGAATGACCTCCGGGTGTCCAATTTGGACAAAACAAAAGTAAACCCTTGGTTTTTTAGCTGCTTTGGATGCAAAGGTGAGCTTTGACTAGATCCAAGAATTGCCAAAAGCTGATCTCTCCACTGAAGTTTCAATTTGATATCCCAAGTCCTTAGAGGGCACAAACAAGCCCAATACATCAATAGGGCTCTAATACCATGTAAGATTCAATGAGAATCCAAACTTGTGAACCTAGATATAGGTCAATGAAGGCAAGTTACACAAGCTACATGCAAACAACAAATTATGCAGGACACAGATACCAACTATATTCCAATATCGACGATGTGAAAAAGATATAATACAAAAAATTGCTTATAAATATGCATGAATCAAGAAGACGATATGTCCAAGAGGTCATGAGTTTAACTCACAATCACTCCCAATCAGGAGGTGAGTTAACTCGATCAAAGATAGAGGTGATCTTGACTAAACAAAGGTGACAACTAACTAGCATCAATCAAGGATTGAGGAGATAGTGGTAGCACTTGTGTACCTTAAGTCAAGGAGTACATATGTCATTATAAGCTACCTAAGTAAGAATAATTAAATATTCCTAATATCCTTAACTTATTAATTGGTGCAATATTTCACCAATGCTAACTTTGGTTTATTTCTTTAGGTTTTGAATGAATGTTAAATATGGTTGCTCTCAACATTGAAGAAAGGGTTGCTTCAAGAAAGGAATATCATGTGTTATAGGTGTTGTCTTTCAAGATTTAATTCCCTGTGATTAATGCTACTGTAGCAAAACTGTCAATCACAAATAGAATATGCAAAGATGTCCAGCAGAAGTCCCTTCTTGTGCATATGCACTTGTAAAACAAAGGATATCAACTGTAACTCTCTTCTCTATTGGCTATGCAATACTTCAGACAAAAAGGGTAATGGAGGAAAAAAAATCATAAAACATTTAATTTTCTAATTGTTAGCTCTTTAAAACTTTCTCAGTACATGTAGACTAAACCCAGTATGTTTGACAAAGTGAGGAAACATTGTGTTCGAAAAATTATATTGCAGAGCAAAATGTCATTGTTGAAGAGCAAATTTCTTTTATACATTTACAACATGGAAAATGTCAGAAATATTCAGACCATAAAGGTACAGATCGAGGGCAATTTCAGTGCATAAATGGCTTGTGCGTGGATAAAGTTATAAACTGATAAAAATTTGCAAAGAATGGCTATATCATTTACACCAGGTTGTCTTGTTGTGAAGTGAAGCCAAGATGTAAGTTCAAACATGCTATGGTTTCTCCTTAGGCAAACGCAGATATAAAAATATTTTAGAAATGATAAAAAAGTGGCATCTTTTCTGATTCAAATAATCAATGGCCAATGTCCCATCAAACAGGATGGGATTAAGAGATAAATCGCTGGAGCTCCATAGCAGGGCCCCAGCTAAAATCTCCAGGACATGTCAATTGAAAGTTAGTAAAATACAACATCCTGCTCTGGGTATAGTGCACCCCCAACAGACAAGGTCAGGTGGGTGACTCTGATGAAAGAGCTACCTCCCAGTCAGGGTGTTTAACCCAAAGTTTACCCTGCAACGAAAGTTCAGCAATCAAAAGGCAAAAAGAGGCATATCCTGTTGATAGGGGTATAAAACATCTTGCTTGTAAATTAAACAAGATATCAAATAGAGCTTTCAGTTTATTTTCCACTTCCCTAACTAGCTCAGAGTCCAGAAACAACAAAAATAAGTTTGTTTCTCCAAGGAAGAAATAAGCAAAAAAAAACTGAAAAATCCCAAAACTCATGTTTTAGAGGGCATCTTACTGTCATTTGATCACAACAATATTATAACAACATAAAAAAATGCAAAATTCAATCTTGGTCACGTCAAACCAGACGTTATCCCGCTCTTCATCACCCTCCTCCTCCCATCTCCCACCTCCTCTCTCCACTCCCCCCCAAAAAGTTACTAAATTAATTAAAAATAGACAACAACATTCAATATAAGAAATGCAAGCAAAATTGGATTTTTTATAACTATCATTAAGACATGTTATTTCCACAATCCATGAATAAATTAGCAAGAGCTTCTGGAGTCAAAAACTGTGTATAGTTTCTTTACATTCACGTCTTGAATCACACTCCATGATCTAATCAAGAATCAGCCCACACCACCTTTCCAATCCTCAAATAAAAACCCAATAAAACACTAATTAAAAAAGCACCATCCTTGCATTGTACAGATCAATCAGTCTTTTTCAAATGAAAAGGCAATGAAAAAATTAGATAAACAAATGAAGAGCAAGTGAAGGAAATTTCATACATACCATGATGTCCATATGCAGCCAATCTGCACCATTTTCCATCATATAATTGGCCTCAGAGGCTAGATTTGCAAAGTCTGATGACAACATTGAAGGGGCAATCTTCGGTGTAACACCCATCTGTGCACTCTCTCCCTTCCCAATCCTAATATGCCAATACCCTCAATTCAATTCGATTAGTTCAAAAACAACTACACCCACGTTTCAATTTTCGCCCTCAATTCAATTCAATTCCTTCGTAAACAACTTCACCCACGTATCAAATCTGAAAAAAAACAGTATTTAATATTAGCGTCAGACTTACAATGTCGAAAGAGTTGTTGAAAATATTCAGTCCCACTTTACCTTGCTGTGATTTTTTATTGTAATGAATAGTTTGTTCGATAGTCTCCAGCCAAATTTGACTCCCTCTGCGCCGTGTGTGATTGTAATCGAGAATATGATCGCATTGGTTTGAAATTGAAAGGCTGATTTCAACTACCTTTGGTTATTTCACTAACCCCCTCCTAATAGTTCCAAATATGAACCATATAAACATCTTAGTACTTTCATGTAGATTTACAAAGTTTATTTATTTAGTTAGTCTGAATTAAAAGTTTGTAAGGAGTGTTTTGAGTATATGAAAAAAACTCTTTCGTGAAAGAATATATATATATAAAAAGGGGTTAATTCAAGCAAATGAAGTTTATTAATTAAGAATAAAACAATTTAGATTGTTAAGAGTGTTCGGATTATAATTTAGACAATTGAAATAGTTATTTTAGAAAAGGGTGAAGGGGGATAGTACTTAGTTCTATTATTAAAGAATGTAGGTCTTTTGATAAAGATTCTAGAACTTGGCTGAATTATTGAAACATGTTGTTACTAAATAGCAAGATGTGTTGAGCTTTAAAGCATCCAAATTCATTAACAACAATAGATAAAGTGGAAATAGAAATCAGCCATAACAAAATATTTATGAGGAGAAACCCTTGCAAGAAAAAACTCAACACCTAAAGAGAGTCAAACTTGTATTAGTGATAATACAAGTTACAATACATTAGTTTATCTCAATGAATTTTGATAGCATAAAGATACTCACATAGCCTACAAAATAAATGATGCATCCTCTAAACTCAAGCACCAAATTACAAGGCAAGAACAAACTAGAAACCATTGGCAAAGCTAAGAGAGGCATGGCACCAAAATGATAAGGACACAAATCCCAATGCCCCCACTTTGTCTTGGTCTTCCGAGCTATTTTAGTGAATTCTTTACATTTCATATGTCACAAATAATAATATTTGACCACCCAAACTTAGGCACCCCAATTTTTCTTCATACAACCCATTCAAAGATGTCTCGTGACAAGTGTTCAAACCTATCATAATGCTAGTCAACATTCCAATGTAACCTTCCCCTTACACGCTCTTATGCACAATCCAAGATGTTGACACATAACAAACATAACAACTCAATGTGGGATACCTACTTCCTCAAGTGAGGGAAAAATCTATTAAAGACAAAAGTAGTGTCACCTCCAACGGGACACCGACTTTTCCAAGTGAAGATAAAAGCACTAAAGACAAAATGGTAAACACAAACAAGTTATTAAATATAAACATTAGGAATACAAGGTTGAGACACTTTTTTCCCAATAGATATCTACTCAAGAAATGGGATCTCTTTGTTAGTGAATTACCTTGGAGCTTGTGTCAAATATATGTTCTATTAGAAATTTAGTTTGTAGGTCTAGGTCAAGTTTACATTTGCATGTTCATCCTTTGCATTCGAATTTGATCCTATGCATTGTAAAATAAAATCTTTGTAATTTGCCTAATTGATCTTTGTTTACTCTACTTTTCTTTGGTATTTAAAGATTAGTAATATTTAAGAACACCTTGGGAGGGAACTATCATTATGTTGCAAGGAGACATGTTCTCATAGGTCAACCCCTAAAATATGTAAGGATATTTAAAGACGACGACTAAGAGCCCTAGAATTGTGTATATGGGTTTCATAATCCTTAAGTTCACTAAACTTAGATGTTTTACTATTACTCCTTTAAGGCTCTAGGATGGTTGAGATACGAGAAATGTGAAACATATGCAATTGAATGCTTTTAAATACTAGCACAAAATGGACTATTCCAAACATGTACTTATTCAACTCAAGTTAGAAAAATAAAGGGGGCCAATCGATCAAAATTTGAATAGATTTTATAAAGGAAGCTAAGTCTATGACCATGGAAATGGCCTTGGATGAATAAACAATCAAATCTAGGTGACTAACAACTATATCAAGGTAGGTGTATTGATAGATGTGATAAATGTATGAGTAAGACAAATGTATTAAGGAGTATGTTCATATAAGAATAAAGGGGGGCTAAATATATGGAGATATGTATGTATTAGATTAGGTCTAGAGGCTAGGGGGATGAACCCAACTTTGCACAAGATTATGTCATTTGTCGATATGTATATGTATCAAGATATTTCCTCAAAATAGGCACAAAAATAATTGAGAAATGGCATAATTATGTAAATTTCATCATTATATTTCTCCCCCACTTTTAGGTGCATGTAAATCCTAAAATGATTGTGCATCTCAAAGTATGTAGCACTCAAAAAATGCATATAAAGTAAATATTCAAAATATCAAAGGGTATGAAAGGGATCCACACAAAGTAATAGACTCTACAAGGTATTAAATTATGTAAGTGTGTCCTTGAGTATGCAATCTTCATGAGAACCTAAAAAAAATAAGAGAATATGTACAAAGTAGCTTACGTATCATGAATAAAATCTAGACACAAAGTAGGAGCTTGTTAATTGTCCAGGAAATAAATAATAATAATAAATGAGTAAGTTAGGAAATTTTGCTTGTTTACAAAAATTATAATGGTGTGTTTTATTGGAGTTAAGAAGATACAACACCACAGGAGCCCAGTGACCTCTGCAAGCAAATAACCTGTTACAAGGAGAAGCAAAGAGAAGCAACAAAGAAAATACTCAAGAATGTGGAGCAATGTATTCACTCAAAATGTAAAATGAATAATGATACAAAAGATGGTTTTCAACCACATATAGGTGAAAACCCTAAAAAGGAAAACCCTAGGCTTGCACAATAATAATTAATAAAGTAATTAATTATTATGCACCTAATGTTAGCTTAAGTGAAAAGAGGTAAAAGGGAACTTTAAATAATTAAACAAATATTGTTTAATTAATAAAGTAAATAACCGATTACTCTAACACCCCCCCTTAAGCTAGACTTAGGGAGAAGCTAAAACCTAGAAGAAGCTACTGAAAGCAAAGGAAATGGGTCCCGGCAACAAGGCCAGATCAGGTACCCATGTACAAAATCAATGCAAACTAAATGAAATGGGGTAAAGGAGAAAACCCAGTGGGAACAAAACTCCTCCCCAAAATAGAATGCAAGGAAGGAATGCAATGCACTAATGAAAGAAGGATAGGAGGTGGATAACATGATACCCCCCATAGACAACTTCTATCATATAAGTACATGTACAATGGTCTCCATAGGAGAGATAGAAAGAGAGAAGAAGGCCCCCCCACAATGAAGAAACTCCTGTCACAATGGTAGATGCCTGATGCAGAATTCAAAAGGAGATCTTGAAGCAGAAAATGATATTCCTCCCCTTGGGAAGAAACGGATCCAAAGGACGATGTCGAAGAAACCCTGTGAAGAATGATGAACCAATCTATCTCAAGATGTGTGCCATGATAGGATGCTGGAGAATCTCACTGTTTGAATTGAAACAAATAATGCCAAATCCAAATTGATGTGGAGAATATTGAAATGCAACCTCTGAATGCACGGATAATGGTGGGAAAATAGTGATGACCTGACTGTCAAGGTAGAGGAGATGAATGTCCTCAAAATAATCCTCCAAATCTGCAATATAGGACTCAACAAACAAGAAAGATATGTTTGCAACATAAGAGTCCAAAGTAGCTATGTCTGGAAGATGTATGAATCCCTGCTGCATTGAATCAAGAAAAACAGGAGAGGCTGATGAAGTTTCATTCTGAAGAGTAGGAACTGTGAGACAAACCTCTAATCCATCAGAACATGTAAGGGTGTCTAAATACTCAAGCTCCTCTAAAGTATCATGATCAAAGGGTGTATTCTCTCTCCAAGCAATGGGTAAGAGACAATCTAAAGTAGGATCCTCTAGGAATGGAGAGAGAATTGGGTCTCCATAGATCTCCCAAAGATGTGTCCAAAGTAGGTGAGGACAATCAATGTCTGATATAGCCAACACAATGTCATGATCAACACTAGACAATATAAGTCCTACTATGTGATTTCTAATAATATCCCATGCTAATTTTCCCTCTAAAGTTGTTGGTTCAAGTATGAGATCATACAAATAAGGCAAAATATTAAGCCACCTAAAATGTGTAAGTATACCCTTTGCCCATGACTCATAATTACCCCGTTCTAGAATAACAACTGAAGGGTGAGTAGAAAAACCCATGATAACTCTTCAAATGAAAAATTTAGAGACTAATGATCTCAGCAATGATAAATCATATCAACATAACCCATCCAACCCAAACAAAACCCATGTAGGAGCCAAAATAACCAAGTAATTGAGCAAAGTGTAAAAACACATAAAGCTGAATAAAAAATACCTGGTAAATATTCTGATAAAATAGATTGTATATTTGGAAATATCACTGTAATACCTTTCCAACGCCTATTTGTTTGCGTAAAACGGAGTTCGGACGCAAAAGATACGCCCCCTGGAGTGAAAAAACCAAGTTCTGACTTTGACTGGCAAAAATGATAGCAAAACGGAAAAATCAGAAAAAATTACCAGTACCACTGGAACAGCGCCGAAACTAGCTTTCCGGCAATATCTCGTTTTCAAAAATCCGAGAAAAAAAAGCCCATTTTACGCCTGATTTAGTGCAAGCTACTCAAAAGGGGAAAAAATAAAAATTTCACAGCCCTTAGGGGCTAAAAATTCATTGGCCCCTGGCCACATGGCCAACCAAGGGACTGGCAGCTAGGTGCTGGGCACGTGGCCCCTGGTTCCACATATGACCTGGTGGGCGGATTTAAGCCCTCAAGGGCTGTGCATGTCGTTGACGGTTGGGCGCTTAGCGCCTGGGCACCACATGACCGCGACAGATGGTGGAAGCCCGTGGGGGCTAGGCACTGCAAAGCGGTGGAACTTGGCAGCGGATCAGGGATGACTGAGGGTGGAGTGACAGTCGGGCAGTGTAGTGGGTGGTACGGTGTCCAGTAGGTGGCCGACAAGGGCGGAGCAACGGCCGGGCGGTGGAGCGGTGGCTGACGCTGCGGATGCCGACGGTGGAGCGAGGTGGCCGACGGGCAGAGCGATGGAAGTGCGTGTGGGCAGTGGGTGCCACGAATCCAATGGCACTGTCCGTTTGGGCCCAAAGTGAACCTTAAATTAGGAGTATGCTGAATCCACAAGAAGAAACCTTAGAACCCTAGATCTGCTTCCAATGCAAAATAACTCAAAACAAGAACAAGCAGCTGCAGATCTGAAGCTCTGATACCATATTGGAGTTGAGAAGATACAACACCACAGAAGCCCAGTGACCTCTGCAAGCAAATAACCTGTTACAAGGAGAAGCAAAGATAAGCAACAAAGAAAATGTTCAAGAATATGGAGCAATGTATTCACTCAAAATGTAAAATGAATAATGATACAAAAGATGGTTTTCAACCACATATAGGTGAAAACCCTAAAAAGAAAAATCCTAGGCTTGCACAATAATAATTAATAAAGTAATTAATTATTATGCACCTAATGTTAGCTTAAGTGAAAAGAGGTAAAAGGGAACTTTAAGTAATTAAACAAATATTGTTTAATTAATAAAGTAAATAACCGATTACTCTAACATGTTTGATGTAATGGACATGGGGTGCCAAGGAACATGGGATGAAAATAATTTCATGTGATAATTCTCCAGCTAATCATAGTGATGAATCTATACATAGCACATTTCACTACCTAAATGTTCAACATAGGAATGTTAGTGACAATGTATGTTACCTTTAATTTATTATATCCATAAGATGCAAGGAATTGAAGGAGAGGGAAAATTGTACATGAAATTAAATATAATATATAGATACACATATAAGTATATTGATCATGTAACTTTTAGCCATAGCAATAATAGATACACTATATGATAAGTGTGTATAGCCTTTAGAATGATAAGGTTTGATTTAAGTGTGCATGGGTTGGAAATAACATAAGGAAGAAATGTTACCCTTAACATGGAAAAAATAGGAAATGGTGATATGGGCCTCAACAAAAAAAGAGAGCATCCTATAAGTACATAGGTCGTTAAAGTGACATACGCCCCCTATGTGGCATCCTTGATCATGAGCACACAATGGTGTAGGTAAGGTAATAAGTCCCTATTGGATATAGATGGGAAAGAGATAACCTGTGGAGGAAGGCACAACACTCCTAGTGTATAAACATGTGTTAAGACATGTCATAGGGGATGAGATGCCCCAATATAAAATTACAGCTATGAAAGCCTAGGATTTAATAAAGGGAAGGCTAGTTGCCCCTAAATGTGAGGATGTAACCATGAAGTTACAAAGTATTGAGAGGGATGGCATGATGGCCCATATAATATAATGATGTAGCATGGTAAGCTCAAATGTGGTGTGGCAAGGCACGATGCCTCCAAAGTAAGGGTAACTCTAAAAGTATGACATGGTAATGTAGGATCAAAATGTAAGCTCTAGAAGCATGATATAGCAAAATAGGCTCAACAAGTAACTCTAAAAATTGTGATAGGTCAATTTAGTCTCAATTTGTAAGCTCTAAGAAGAATGTGTATCAATACATGTTAAATGTATAAGCTCTAGCAAGCATGATGTACAAAATCCAAGGAAAGTAAAACAATAGAATATGGTAAGGTGAAAGCCTCATGGTAAAATAAGTGTCATGTTTATGATGAAAAACATAGAGGATATAAACAAAGTATGGTAAACATGAAAATGTGTAACAAGTATAAAATGAGAAAAAATGTAAACAAATAAAGTAGTGAAAGGTAGAGGCCATATCAATTAATAGTGAAATAAAAAATTCAAAAGGTCATAAGAATCAACCTAAATGGGGAGAGGGGATGTGAAAATAAAGGTGAAATCCAAAACTTTATGAAGGAAATTTCAAAAAAGGATGAAAATAGGTAAAACAATATATTTGAGTGAACTAGGAAAAGGGAAAACCAAAATTCCTCCCAAGTGGGGAACATAATCAAATATAGAAGGTGAAATGAACATGAAAAACACAACAAAGAAAGTGTAATCAAAAGGTCAAGGCATAAAAATATATGAAAAATAATAAACAAGATATCTCCACAATCCATGAAAATTACTTCAGAAAAAATATAGAAATAACTAAGTAAAATTTGTTGCATCAATATTTTGAATTGCATTTAGTGATCCATCATCAAGATGAGAGAAAAATTATATTTTGGATTGTAGACTTAACTCAAATAGGAAAGAAGGACAAAATGTGAGAAAAAGAATGAAAAAAATGAAAAAAAAAGCTTGTAAAATAATGAAGCAAGGAATAATTACAATTATGAAAAATTATAAAATAAATAAATGCTTATTATTAATCTCTATTACTAATTTTCTATATAAATACATAGAAAACTATTACAACAGTACATATAGATATATGTATGTATTATATCTTAAATGGATATATATGTGTAGGTATATATTATTTGTATATATGCGTATATAGGCATACATTATATGTATATATATGCAATGCATACCTATACATTTTTTTATGTATTATATACTATATATGTATGTGTGTATCTACATATATATAAATTCTACATGCTTGCATACATATATATAATGTATGCTTTATATATATATACACATATATGTATATATAATGTTTTATACAAGTATACAAATACATGTATAGTTGTATATGCATATAAACATACATACATGTGTGTATATATGCACATATGCATATTGTGTATATATGAATATATAGATATGTGTGTGTGTGTGTGCATATATGTATATACATGTAATAAAATAACTTGCACAATAAAATAATATGATAGGAAATATGCTACAAATACTTGATAATAATATACCACTTCAAGGGGAATCTCTCCAATAGTCTTCAATAAGAACACAATGTTCAATATGATGATAATAATTACTATCTACCTCATATATAACCCTATTTATGCCTTAGTTGTCACCTAAGTTGACTTAGACACCTAAATATGACACTTATAACGACCTAATTATCTAAGTAAAAATATAAAAATGATCATATAACTTAATTAAGAGTTGGAGTATTCAAAATACAGCTACTCATAACCCTATACACACTATATGATAAAGAGCATAACATGTTCCTCTCTTGGGAGAAACATTATCCTCAAGGTTGATTAATTATGGATGTTTTTACATAAAATATTCTTCTTCATCATCCCAATTATTATTGTGAAGATCCAATTATTCTCCTACTTCTTCCTCCTCCTCCTCCTCCTCCTCTTCATCTTCCTCTTCTTCTTCTTCTTCCTCCTCTTCTTCTATCTCTATCTCTTTCTCTTCCTCTTCTTATTTCGAAAGAAAAACCTCCAAAATTTTGTTAATTTATAGCCTTGTCAATGAGTTAGATGGAAACCCTAATTTTATAATAACATTCAAAATGATTCCAAGCACCTCCAAACTAGGCTGTAAGAGGATCAACCTATGCTTGTTCAACCTTCAAAATTTATGAAAATTTTGGAGATGTTTTCCCTAGGAGTGAATTTTGTGGAAAACCTAATTCTTCAATAACTCCTTACATTATGCTCCAAATGCCCAAAAATATATAATGTAGTGGCTTCATTAGGACTTGTAAAACCCATTTAAAATTTATTTTTTTTGTCAAAATTAGAGAGATGTGCACTTCCCAAAATGACCTCCAAACTTTAAAAAAGTTGTCTTGTTTCTCGTCTTCACAATGCTAAGATATTTTTCTATTACCACTTGTAATGAAAAAACTTGCATAATAGAAGAATATAATAAGAAATATAATGCAAATTCTTGATAATTTATGCCACTAAGGGTGAAAATATTAATCCATTTTGAAGGGTGTTACGTCCCAAAACCACTCTCCCAAATCCTAGAGATTTTATCTACCTTCATGACTAGGGGACTATCTTCAAGAAGGTGAATCGAATCTTATTAAAAGACTCATGATGGTCAAAGGTTAACATATAAAAGTGGTTAATATCTCTTATTGTTTGGGCTCAACGTAAACCTAGGAGGGTATTCCTAGAGGTATGCCTAAACAAACACTTAAATCAAAGAAAATGAAAATTTATATAACCCACAACAACCATACACAAATATAAACTTAACCCCAATAATTATCACTAAGTTAAGTTCAATCGACTACACTAACCTCTCTATAGTTTATTTGGGTACTCTATACATGTATCTATAGATGACAAAAATGATGTAATCCCTTGAGATGATTTGTTTTTAGACTCTTTAACATTAGTAGAGCATAAACATGATGTAAATGATTCATTGATAATATAACATTTAATTTCACTTAAGATCTACACCTAGTTGTATTATTGGATCATAAAGAATAATGTACCAATCTACTTCTACTTCATATACTATTGGTGAATGATTTTAATTATTTTGATGGGTGTGGAAGGTCAAGATTCCTATTGACTGATGCCTTATTAGGTAACAAAATTATATCCAGCCATGACAAGAAAATAACTATAAATAGAAACAAAGATATGATTTAAAATAAACACTTTTGATTAATAATCCATCTTTGAACTCACTGATATTCATCTACAATAGGTAGGAGACCATTACATATATTGAGTATGCAATAAATTTAAATTATGTAAAATTTTAAATTACCCATTATAGCTACACCAACAAATCTAATGGAAGAAAATTTATAACAAGAGGGTTTGTCATACCTCTCACTTAAAATAAATAATCCAAAATATTAACAACCAATCAAAGAGACAATTATTTATATAATGTGCTACAATAGCTACCTCTTTGCAACTTAGAGAGTAGCTCTAATGGTGGGTAAATGATCAAATATTAAAACCCTATACTATTATGAAATGTGGCTAGCAAAAACCCAAAGAACTAACACTTTGAATGAATGAAGAACTTGCATATATAGATTGGCCACCAAGGAGATTGAATAGTGAAAGAAAAGGCATGTGCATTTGGTTTTGCAAAGATCACCCATGCTTAGAAACCATCATTGTGATAAAATATTTGTATCAAATTTCCCTCTTTAGGATCCAAAAATATTTGGAACATGAGAAAACCATTTTATGTCTATTTTCCATACCTCTTAACATTAAAGGTGTGTAGATTTACATCCAAGGACAAGGATATTGCCTAAAAAAATTGTTGAAACAATAGCTTGGAATGATAAATTATCAATTAGGTGTTGCAATCTCAATCATCATAACAATTAGGGTATGGGAAAAGAATCATTTTATCCTTTGGATACATGACAATTGCATAGAGAATGATTTTTAGGTGCCATTGGATTTAATATGGTATCTGTATAGCCAAATCAAGTCATTAATGAAGCTATAGGTCATCTAGGAGGGTAGGTAGGGATAGATATAAAAATCGCACCATTCCATTTGGCATTCTATGTTTGAAAATAGTTTAAACAATATCTTATTTCTCATAGTCACTCTTTTTTATTTTAAAATTTTTGTCCCAACACTTTATGGAATCACTTCATTTTAATAATATTTTATGTTGGTGAACATACCTTTCATAAAGCTTGTCTTTTAGTGAGCTTTGAGTTCAAAAAACCTTGATGAAGGCTCCTTGTTCTTATTCTTTATCATCCTTTTCTTTCACCTTGTTGAAGCCCTTGAAAAAAATGTGAGCTATGTTGACACTCCAACAAGTTTGTGAACTTGTGAAGTCATTGAAACTTGGATTCTTTCACCTTTTCTATCTTTCTCTCTTCTTCTTTCTCTTTGGTGCTCTACACTTTTTCCTGAAATGGAAAACCTAAAAACTAAGTCGGCACAAAGGGAGGTTCGTAAACTAAAATAATCTTAGAAACTTAAAATCGCTTTACTCATTGATCTATCAATAGGTTCAAAAACTTGTGAACTTGAAACATTTTCCTTTGTCAAATGTTCAAGAACTTGCGATCTCCCCAACATGTTGAATTGAACATAAAAATAACACTTAGATAAATTTTATATTTTATATTTTTGGGTGAGTGACCTAGGTATAAGGGGAAACAAACATAATATAGAGAGATAATTAAACATAGGGGCCCACTTAATATAACTCGGATCAACTATAAATAGTGGGATAAAAAAGAACTAAGACACATATAATGGAATGGACTCAAGAAAAAAAGACACCACAAATTTTATCCCCAACAAGGGGGATACATCTAATAGTCTTTAATAACGACACAATACAACATCTACCTCTTATATATAGCCCTATTAATATCTTAGATATCATCTTTGCAAACTTAGATACCTAAATATAACACCTAAGACAACCTAATTATCTAAATAAGAATACAATAATGATCATACAACACAATTAAGAGTTAAGGTAGTCATAAGCCAACTACTCATAAACCTATGCACACTGTAGGATTAAGGGTGTAGTGATACACATATGCATGTATATAAGTATATATATAATACACATATATAGGTATATATATGCATATATAACTTATATATGTATAGGAATATGCACACACACACACACATATGTATGTAGTACATACATATATTTATTATATAATGTATGTAAGCAGATAAATACACATTCATGTTGTACTATACATATACATAGATACATACACATATGAATATATATACACATGTAGTAGATGTATATACTATAGATATGTGTGTATGCATATATGAAAATATACATGTATGTATGTATATATACATATATAACATAAAGAATGTGTTATTATGTTACATGCATATATATCTATATGTATACATGTATATACTATATATATATATATTATATATATATATGGGTGATCCCATAATATTGGTTTACAATTTTTGGTCAAATTGGACATTGAACTGAATTTTTTAACTAAATCTTCACTTTTGGGCACCTATAGCGACTAATCCGTGAGGAATTTGAAGATGATGCAAATTAGTGATTTGTGAAATTTTGTCTATAGATTCTAAATATATTTTTTTCAAAAATTTTGGAATTAGATTGCACTTCTTTTTCCATCTCCTTTGAAAACTAGTTTTTAACAGTAAACACCATTTTTAAAGAGTCGTTACTGGCTAACACATAACTTTTTTTCTATGAAGGATAAAATTCTATTTTTTTCTAATTTATATTTGTAACTACAATATCTAGTGCATGTAATTTGTTTCATAGCATTTCATTGAATATTTTTTTCTTAATTAAGTTTCAAAGTCAAACTGGTTACAATTTAGACATGATTTACTGACTAGAACATAACTTTTTTTATATGTATCAAAATTCAAAAAAAATTGTTGGACATCAATATCTAGTGCATTGATATTTTTCAATTTTTTTTTTGATAATCTGCTATTTTTCCACATGTGTAGAACATAGAACTTGATTTTCGGTGAAAAACCTACATTCACAAGAATAAAATATATAATAATCAAATTAAATTTATTTAAAATTGTACTTTTTTGGAAGCTTATAATAAGGACTACATACTTTCAAATTTTTTTTTTAAATGAATTCATTTGATCCTCCAAAAGGTAAATCAAAAGTGATTTTTTATTAGCATTTTGATAGGTGTAAAGGAGACTCCGTTATATGTATGGTTTAAAATTAGCAGGGTTCTATCCAAGGGGGTTTGATCTAAGGTGGTTTGATCAAACCATCTTCAATTGGAATCCTTTAAATGAAAATTTTAAAGGCTTAAATCATTATATTTTCTAAAATATGTGATTTTAGTAAAAATCAAGATCTCCCAAAAAGTGCAAACCACTATTGTGCGATCACCTATATATATATATATATACATACATATAGACATATTTACACATATACGATATATATACACACATATACGATATATATACACACATATCCTATATGTGTATACACATATATATGCATATATGATATGTGTGTATATAATACATGCATGCATATGTATGTATGTATTTATGTATGATAAGGTCTAATTGATATTTTTAAAAGATATATTACATGCCTATGGTTTTGATGATAATTGGATTCAATTTGGGTGATTATAAATGGCTCTCATTTTTCTATTTTTCACTTTCAATGAGGTATTTGTTAGGGCAATCCTCTGTCTCTGTATCTCTTTCACATTTTGGTAGAAGGACTTGACAAGTTTATAAAACACCTTACGTATTTTGGCTCTATTTCTAATTTTCACATTGTGTAGGGTATGGATCCACTTTCCCATCTTCAATTTATGGATGACATGTAGTGCCCCTTAGTTTGCATTTGCTTTTGGACTGCTACTTAGATGCATTTGGATATTACAACAATGTTTGACGTTACTACATGATGATACTTAGACGATTATGACTTTTGATGCTCTAATATGATGACATGTTATATTTGACGTTGTGCTGATACCATGCTTATTAGATTAGTTTAATTAATTATATGAATTATCATGGATATGAATGTTATATGTTTTTATCATGATTTTTATTTGTTATTGTGTGTTGATGTATGGGTGAAGGGGAATAGGATCGCATCACTCGCTTGTGAGTGCCCTGCGATGCTGTGACTTTCCCTTCATGGTGTGATTGGTTGTTTTCCTATGCACATGTTCAACCGTGCAATTTGTTGCAGGCTATAGGTACCAAGCATCGACTCCACCTGAGTTACCAAGTTTGAGCGTGCCTTAATCCCAATGGAGGTTATTGTTTCAGAGATAGCATCAGTTCCCCATACCGAACCATCATCCTTGTCAAGGATGAGTATCTATATGTCACACCCTGTTTGTAAGGTCGATTCGTCTATGTTGTTGTCATTTTTCTTTTTGTTTCGCTTGCAATTTGGTTTTGTTTGACAGTTTATGGCCTGAGTTATGGGATTGGTGTGTGTTCCTTTGTTTTACCTTATATAATGATAATTGAAAGAAAAGGTGTTGGATTAATTAAATATTTTTTTTTATATAGTTTATGCTATAATTAAATGAAATTTATTAAAATTTCTTAATTGTTTTAATAAACTAAAATTTATAATGTAAAATGGAATATTTAGATAAATATAATAATTTAATGGGATTGTGCAAGCAATTTGTAAGAGAAATTAAATTGATAAACTAAATATATTATATAGTTAATTAAATTGTGAGCAATTGTAAATTATGAGTTAACAATTGTAAATTAAAATAAAATTGAGGGAGTTGGGATTTGTGGAAAAATATAAAAATAAATCAATTAATTAAAGGGGAATGTAGTTACGGATTGTAGAGTATAGTAAATAAAAGGAGTGGAAGTTAACTAAAGGGGGGCTTTTGGATTATTTTATGGGGAAATGAACTAACTTTTGCATTCTATGTATGTGAGTATTCCATTTTTGGTTCTTGGAGCTTGTTCAGGGATTCTGGAAAGTTTGATTCTAGATCTGGAAAAGAAAATTGGAGTTTTGTAGTGTTAGGAAACTCTGAAGAATTTCGCAGCTGCAAATTTGGGGAAAAATATCTCGGCATCAATCTACAACCCAGCTAATCAGATTCATCTATGTCCTTCTTTGTTTACATTTTCTTGAAATATGATATTTAAAAGTTCCCAAATGAACTCTCTGGAACAATTTTGCAAGTATTGTGTATATTCTATATGATATTGTGTTCTTTCGAGTTCTTGAAAAATAATTTGTGGTGTCGTCTTGTCTTGTTTTCAATAATAGAAAATTTGTTCCTAAAACACTTCTTCTTTCGGACAAAGTCTTACTCTCCTGTAGCTTTCTTGCCTATTGATATCATAGTTCTATTTATGCTTCAAATATTTAGAATTATTTTGGACATTTATCATAATTTTGTACTTCACTGTAGGTCTAAATGTATCTCGATTTTCTCTTATGAAATGGTTATTTATGCCTTATAATGGAATACCTTAGTATTCGATGCCTGAGTCGTATGCATATTTGTCCTGGCTTAGTATTGTGTTATTGTATTTTTATGATAGCTTTTATTCCTGGTGCATAGATGGGTGGTTCGCTCTTTGGCTTTTATTTGATTTGAACCTTCGCTTATTTCCCTCGACCATACTCTGTAAAGGCGTTATACTTATATCTAGTTTGGTACCAAAATTTGGTATTTCACTTGTAAATGCTAAATGACTAGTTACCCAATGGATCGTATTTGATACCCACCAATATGCAATGATGTTGTCGATTAACGTGTTTCATTCCTTTGGCTATCGATTGGATTTATGTATGTCGCCTTCTTCCTTTGGAACCCACGCCATGTCTCCTATTAAAATCTCTTCATACACCTTGGGTCGGCATTCCCTTTCAATTTTCACAGTCGCTAGATTAGAATTATGGGTATTTGATTTACCTGATGGTAACCGCTTAGTTTTTAATGCATGTAACATTTGCTAGTAATCACATGATTCTATTGCATGTAATTCACCCTCAATTGTTATCCTTCATCATCGATTGTGATTGGTCATTTGACTTAAAGTTACATGTTAATATAGTTTGGCGTACCTAACCAACAAACCATCAATGATAATATAGTATTGTCGGTTGTATATTTATCCTTATTCAAATATATATATATATATATATGTATATGTATATGTGTATATGAATATGTTTACATTCTAAATAAATATATATATATATAATATGATATCATTGTACATTTAAGTCCAGTATTGGTTTTAAATCAGATTTTTATTTTAATAGTCCATAATATATATATATATATATATATAGGACAACATTGTGATTAAGTAGAAAAGTTTATGATAGAGTTTAATTTAAGAAAACTAAACAAACATTATAATATTTACTTATTTTGATATAAAGATACATATATATATATATATATATATATATATATATATATATATATATTGGTGTATAGATGAATGCATTAAGAAAGCTTTGGTGTCCCTTTTAATATAAATGATTGTATTTATAAATAAAAGAAAGGGGGAGAATGATTGAATAGGAGAAAATTTGATTATGACAACAGAATAATTTGGTTTAGGATAAATTAATAAACTCTTGGAGTGATAATCTTTCTCATCCTTGTAATTAGCTATATTGCAAACTATTTAATGTAGAGTTGATGTGAAGTTAAATTCCTATTACGTAAATTACTTGTTCTATAATGATGTTGAGTATAATGTCTTTTATGGGAGCCCTTATGTGTTCCAGTCGTGGAGTCTTGCAGAGGTTATGGGAAGTATTTTTTTGATGTTATTTTTATCATGGAGTAAATTGATGTTCTTGAGCACTACACGGTGTATTCATCAGTATTCCATTGTGATGTTTATCTTGCATTTTATGAGTGAGTGATGATCTTTAGCCTTGCACTTTTGTTTTCCCATGTGGTTTTTTATGTGAGTGGAAAGGGTTTTTCCTCACTTAAAATGGTTATGGGAATGAGATTTGTGATTGTGCAAGTGATGTTGCCTTAGTTTGATGATGTCTCCATGACGTCAATAGGGGGTGGGTCTCAATGGGGGTCGGCGCACAAAGTGGTGCCTGGTTAACCTATGTGGGAGTTTTGGTAATTAAGTGAAAACCTAAAATGAAATTAGGGGTTGGGTAGTAATACAAATTAAACAAGATAAGTTAATGCCTCACTCATGACCCATGTGCTCATATAGGCTTGGGATGAGTCGAGAAGGTCTGGAATGGAAAATCAACTACCTCGTCCTCATGAGGGGTATGTTGATTATGCATAGGGTTGCATGAGGGGCCAGAGATCGGTAGAGGCTGCCAGGATAACCCAGGATGGGGGTCGAGGCCTAGGCAGATCTTCCTAGGTAACCCATGTAAACTATGTGATGACACTCCTACGACATTCTTGTGTTCCTTTTTCTCTTGATTACCTTGATGTTGTGTGCCTCTGGAAGTGTTTTCACTATCATTTGATGTTGACCCCTTCTTGTACCTTGATGTCTTGGCATCATTGTGTTTTCTTTTGTCATTGCCTTATTGTGATGGTGGGACCCTCTGCTATCTCCTAGCACAGGACGGTGGACCTTTGGGTTCCACATGGTTGGGTGGAAAGTGCATTGTTCTCCATTGGGTTCCCTCTTCTTGTTCAAGATTGTGATGACTTCTTCTAGATTGAAGACCTTGCAGTGTACCAGTTCATGTGGATCATTATTCTTGTGCTTGTACTATGTTATAATTTTATGTATTATGCATTGTATATTTGATGTACTCTCCTACTTGTATTCAAGGAGAAAATGCCACTCTTGATGTAATTATGTCACATTGCAACTCATTGTAAAAATCTCTATTGTATTTGATCAAGTTAATGACATTGAATTGGATGTCTTTTATAGAGGATTCATTATGATGAATAATGTTACTTTGATATTATCAAGTTGTGATATATGTTTTAATTCAAATGAGCATCATGGTTAGTGTACCTAGAGAGTATCTTGGATAATGAGAAGTACTCAAGATTTGATATCTTGGGGAGTGACTTCTTGAGGTCTCGATATCTTGAGAAGTCACTACTCAGAATATCTTATCTGGAGATACTACTTAACACATTATGGTGCTTGAAGGTGGTTCGTATTAGTATTATTGAGCTTAAGTAAATTTGAATTTGGTTGACATTCATTTTATATACTCTTGTAATTCAATGTAAGACTCTTATTGAATATTGTTTATGATAGTTGAATTGATGATCTTATTATTCATTATTATTGTTATGAGATGGATAGTTCCTAATGTTAGTTGATTAAATTTAATATTATAAATTTTATATCTTGATATTTGTTTATGGGGATCTAAGTAGCGTAGTCATGAACCTTAGAGAACCTAGAATAGATTAGTGTTAAGTGCTACTTTTGCATTAAAAAAAAATTGTACCATTTTTATGTGTAGTGCGTGTTGTCCTCTAGGGTCCTGTGATGGGGCATTACACACGGTATCAAAGCCCAAGAACACTGGGTGCTCTAGGTATATACAAGATCCCATTAAGTTGTATTAGATGTATAGATTTAGAAGTTCATGTTTCCCTTTTTGACCTCGTCTAATACCCTGAATTTGTCTTTGGTGGTGTCTGTGTAGGATTATGCTTAGAGGTAGGGGTCGAGGTCAAGGATGTGGTAGAGTTTGTGGTGGTGGCCATGGGGCTAATCACCAAGACTCTCCCTCTTAGAGTTCCCATGAGTCTGATCATGAGGAACAATAGAGTTCCCAAAGTAATCAGGGAGGTGGAGAGCAGAACCCCAGAACAACTAGGATTAGATGGTGCATAGCTGCGTCACTTACTTGAGGAGACTCTTGGTCATCTTGGTCTGAGACCCTAGGGAGAGAAGTTGATAGTTAAGGAGAGGGAGAGGTCTCCCAAGAGAAAGGAGGTTATTGCAGAGTAGGAGGCAATTTTGGTTGGGCATATGAGAGATTTTTTGAGAGCTCATCCTCCTACATTTGATGGGACTGACAATGGTTTGGAGGTTGAGACATGGTTAATTGATTGGAACAAGTGTTTCGCTATGCACCCATGTGGTAGCAATACCAAGGCTAGGTGCACAATCATACATCTCTGAGGTTTTTCTTCCACGTGGTGGTGTTTGGAGGAGCAAAAAATCCATTTAGAGATAGACTTAGTCTCATGGGAGATGTTCTTAGAGCGATTCAGAGCTTGGTTATTGTCTGATCATTGGCCACAACATTGTGCAAATGAGTTCCATGAGCTAAGGCAAATGGCAATGTTAGTTGAGTAGTATAAGAGGAGATTTTATGATCTCAAGCAGTATGCAGGCATAGGTGATGATGAGGGTATGTTAGTACAACACTTTATTAGGGGTTTGAATGCTCGTATTTATGGGGGTGTTCAAGTATTTGAGCCAAAAACTATGGAGATGGTAGTGGAGAAAGCTCAAATAGTTTAGGAGAATTTGGTTATGACTTTAGGTGGTTAGATGGGGGTTCAGATTGGCAATGCACTCCCAACAAGTTTCAACTCTCATGGTGGTCAGACTCAGTCAACAGGTCCTTCTAGGAGTCACTAGACACCCTCTAAGGGTGGTCAACAACAACAAACCTCTTAGTCAAAACATAAGAGCTCTCAATCTTGACAGGATGATAGATTTTAGTCCAAGAGAGACAAGAATTGGAGGCGAAACAAGTGTTATTGCTTTGACCAACCAACCCAGATTTCATAGTCTACAATTAACAGGGGTAGCATTCAACAATCTAGTGCACCTCTAGGTGGTAGAGGTTTTGATAGAGGTATAGGGTGATTATCTTGTGGGTACTAGGGTCATATTGCTTAACAATATCCTCAAAAGGGCACATCTAGGTTTAGTCAAAGGCCAACAACTTTAGAGCTAACAGTAAGGGATGCAGGTAGATCACATAGTGTCTTTGTTGCGGTTGATAACTGCTAGGCCAAGAACCACAATACAATAGTTGAGACTTCATGTGAGTTACAGGGCATCAAAGTCTCTATTCTCTTTGATTCAGGTGCTTTAGATTCCTTTATTTCTCTTTCAGTAGTAGCACGATGTGGACTGGTGGTAGTGAAGCAGGATGATAGGTGATAGGTTGAGGTGGCCTTCGGTGCTAGGTTCACAGTTGCGTCTCTCATTCATGGTTGTAATTTGAGGATTGGATCTCTTTGCACCACAATTGACCTTCGTATTATACCCCTTGGGTCTTACGATATTGTATTGGGCATGGATTGGTTAGAGGCTCACAGGGTAGTTATAGATTGTTGTCATAAGTCTGTGTAGTGCGTAGATGACTCTGGTAGTGAGGCTGAGGTAGTCAAGGTTCAAAGGCCTATTTATTTGAGGATGATCTTAGCTATGTAGTTGAGGAGGTGTATGTGATAGGGGTGTCAGTTGTTCACAGTGATAGTTAATGATTTGGAGCTAGGAGAGAGCCAAGAGGAGGTGTCTCTTGATAGTCATCCTATCCTTAGACAATATGTTGATGTTTTTCCTAGCGAGATACCAGGGATGCCATCTAAGCGTGACATTGAAATTAAGATAGATCTTGTACTTGGAGATGAGCCCATTTCACAAGCTCCATACCAGATGACCACATAGGAACTAAAGGAGCTCTAATTACAACTTGAGGATTCATTAGCGAAGGGTTTTATTCATCCTAGTGTCTCTCCTTTAGGAGCACCAATGATTTTTGTGAATAATAAGGATGAATCCCTTCAATTGTGCATTGATTACCGACAGTTGAACAAAGTGATAGTGATAAATAGGTATCCATTTGTTGGAAAAACAAGAGTAGACAACTAAGAGGGGGGTGAATAAGTTGTCACTATGGATGCTAAAATCTGCAAATGTTAGTTTTCATCATACATCTCCATGATCAAACAAATATAACAAGTTCAACATCCTCATGAAATATTGCACCTAGTTTAAACATGCTAAATGAGATATTGAAACAATAATGAAAACTAAATAAAGCACATAAAACATGAATGCAAATCTATTCCATGGTGGATTGGTGCTCCTTGAATATGTGAAAGAGCCCTTTCCCAATCCTTGATAAGCCAAATGAGATGATAGACAATGAGATGCTAATGAACTCAAGTTGCCTATAATGATAGTGCTCAAATTGTAGATGATAAATGAGAGAAAAGGTATTGAATTTATAAGAGAGGAGAAGCCAAGATTGAGCAATGTGGGATTAAATCCCATCAAATGAGAGAAAGCCACTTGTCACAATGGGATTGGCTCATGATTGTGCAAGTGTTGGCTAATGTGCCCATTTCAAATTTGAATTTGCATGAAATGACATGTTTAGGGGGGATGAAAGGTGCATTAAATGTCAAGTTTGACTTGTGCAGGAGATGTGTAAGAGAATGTGTAAGAGCATTTAATACTTTGTTGGAAGGGACAAGTCTTTTGGAGGGAAGATTCAAATTGATAGAATATTCCATCTTGATGCCTTTTTGAAAGTAATTAGAAGAATTAATAAATCAAAGAATTGATTTATTGGTGCAAGTGGGTGGGTTAGTTAAGAGTTTAGATTTGACTCAAATTGAGTCAAAAGCTAGAGAATGGGTGATTATGTTTAGAGGTTAATTAATCTAGATTAATTAACTTGGAGGAGGCTTTTAGGAGTTTGATATTTGATTTAAATCATTTTGATTTATTGAATCAAATGAGAAGAACTTAAGGACTTAATTAAATAATTTGATTTATTTAATTAAATACGATCAAGCTTAGGGAATTAATCAATAAATTATTTTAATTCATTAATAGAAGAATTGGATGTTAGTTAGAGCGAGATGCATGATGTTGATTATTTTACGTATCTATAGTCATTGAATTTAACACTTATTTATTCTTATTAACCTTTTATCTCAGATCTGATAATTAATAGTGAAAGCATGAATCAATAACACATCAGAAACATACAACACCAAGATTTTTGAGTGGAAACCCTGTTAGGAGAAAAACCACGGTGGAGGTTAATCCATAATTTATACCCTGTTAAAAGTATAAAAGAAATGAATAAGAAATGCACACTGCCTAGAGCTTACTGCTTAGAAGGGAAGGCTCACTGCCTTACATAAAACAATCAGATTAAATCCATTTGATGAGGTTGAACTGATAAATTAGCTTCTACAAAAGCCTGATGATAGTTTTGGTTAGGCACATAAACACTTCTTTACACTTCACTCAATCTTCTTCACACTCTGCTCTGAAATCGAATGATCTAATATTTATTCACACATTTCGCATTCACACTCCATGCTCGTGTCTTCCAAATCAATAAAAACATTCTTCTTATATATCCGCTTCATGGAATTACATTAACAACTTTGTCGGCCAAAGATAACAGAATAAATTACAAATTGTCGGCCCAATTCATGAACAAATCTCAATGCATCCAACCGTAGTCGGTCACAACATAATGAAGACCTAAATCAACTTCCTCGAACACACCAAACATTAAAATATTAATCCACGAGGATCTGCAACATGCTACAACCACCATGTCGGCCAAGAAAATGAAAAATTGAACACACAAAGGAAAAATCTTTGATCACGATCACACCAATCAATGTGGACTTGCAACAAGGAGAGAGAATAATCTAGAAACGTCAACAAACATCACAGGATTATACACAACAAATTAATTTACCATAATTGCATTCTCTTCTTCTTCCAAAAACACCTGCTACAGAAACATAATAACTGTAGGAACTCAGAATCTCATAACTTGCTCCAATCTTGATGCACATCTCTGAAACTTCCAGAGAACATATTAGATAGGCTCAGAAACAAACCCTTTAATGCGCGACTTCTAAATACCAACTTACAAAACTTTACACCACTTTGATCTTCACAACTTCACAAATTGTCTACAACATATTTATAATTTTCTCAATATCCTCGACATATACAATGTTGACATCAATGACAACCACATATCAGTAACACAACCATAGCATCCAACAATCTCCCCCTTTGGCATTGATGGAAACACATGACGTGAAAAATACCATCAACATAACTAAATCTTTACATATTGTTATTCTCCTCCTTACTTTAGACTCTTCCATCTTCTCCCTCTTAGTACTTATTGCTCTTTTCCCCTTTTCTTCTACAAAGTTTTTTCACATTATTATTTTCCCCCTTTGAAATCAATGGAAAAGGTACACAAGATTTGAACCACATATCTGAATCATCTAACTACTCCCCCTAAGTAGCAACCACCACAACATTAATCTAAAACAAGATTTGACTATGAGTGCATATATTGATGCAAAGACTTGCATCTTAGTTC
Organism: Sequoiadendron giganteum; assembly: GCA_007115665.2. Taxonomy (NCBI): domain Eukaryota; kingdom Viridiplantae; phylum Streptophyta; class Pinopsida; order Cupressales; family Cupressaceae; genus Sequoiadendron; species Sequoiadendron giganteum. The sequence continues at coordinate 741,107,861 of CM021101.1, read as the reverse complement.
AAATTAGGAGGGGAAATCACCCCTAACTTGTCTCTGAAATAATCAAAAGTATCTTTAGGCAACGGTTTAGTGAAGATATCTGCAATTTGTTCCTTAGTGGGCACATACTCCAGTCTGACCTCTTTATCACTCACTTTGTCTCTCAAAAAGTGATACTTGATAGATATATGTTTTTTCTTTGAATGTAGCACCGAATTCTTAGAAATGTTTATGACACTTGAGTTATCACAAAATATAGCAATAGGCTCATTATACTCAATTCATATGTCTCTTAGCATCTATTTCATCCATATTACTTGAGTGAAATTGTTTGCGGCAACAATATATTTTGCCTCAGTAGTAGATAAGGAAATGGAATTATGTTTTTTACTTAGCCAAGACACCAACTTCTTCCCTAAGAAGAATGTACCACTACTGGTACTTTTTATGTCATCCAAATCTCTTGCCCAATCTATATCTATAAAGGCATTCAAAGTTAGATCATCATCCTTAGGATACCATAGCCCAAAATCAACTGTCCCTTTCAAGTATCTAAAAATTCTCTTTATTGCAGTCACATGCGATTCCTTCATATCAACTTGATATCTAGCAACCATACATACAACATTCATAATGTATGGTCTGGTCTGAGTCAAATATAGCAATCCACCAATCATTGACATGTACCTTGTTTGATTAGCCTTAGGAGAATCATCATTCTATGTTAATTTGCATCCAATTACCATGGGTGTACCTACAGGTTTTGAGTCTTCCATGCCAAAAAAATTCAGTAACTCTCTTACATATTTGGATTGAGATATAAAGATTCCACCATCTAACTAAGTAATTTGCAATCCTAAAAAGAATTTCAACTCTCCAATCATTGAAATCTCAAAATCACTTTTCATTTCATCAACAAACTTCATGCATAAGTCATTATCACCTTCAAAAATAATGTCATCAACAAAGACTTCAATAATCAACTCTTTATCTTGATCCATCTTGAAATAAAAATTACTGTTAGTGCTACCTTTATTGAATCCAAGCTTCAACAAATATTTATCCAATCTAGCATACCAAGCTCTAGGGGCTTGTTTGAGTCCATAAAATGCTTTCTTCAATCGGAAAACCATATCTTCTTTATCAGTCAGTTGAAATCCATCCGGTTTCTCAACATAAATTTCTTCTTCTAATTCACCATTCAAAAATGTTGACTTCACATCCATTTGATAAAATTTGTAATTCTTGAAAGTAGCATAAGCAAGAAACAACCTTACAACTTCAATTCTAGCAACAAGGGCAAAGGTTTTTTCAAAATCAATACTTTCCATCTATGAGTACCCTTTACATACCAGTCTTGCTTTATTCTTGACCACTTCACATTGTTCATTCAGCTTATTCTAAAAGACCCATTTGGTTCCAATCACATTTTTATCCCGAGGTCTATGAACAAGAGTCCATGTATCACTTTTCTCTATCCGTATCAGTTCTTCCTTCATTTCTTCCATCCAATATTCATCTTTACATGCTTCATTGACATTGCTAGGCTCAATCTTGGAAATCAAGCAATACTCTTATGTAATTCTTCTTCTAGTTTGCACACCTTTGTTCTTGTCTCCTATAATCTTATTTTCAAAATGATTTAGCTTTACATACCTTGGGACTTTGGGATTCTCTCTAACTTATGGTTCTTATGTTCTCTCTTCTGCACTTCCACTAGCTTCTCCTTCATGATTCTCTTGATTCATCAGAACAATTTGAACTTGATTATGTGTCTGAGTAGTCTTTCCATTATTAGTACTATCATGTTGGTCATTTGAATCATATCCAAAATATCTGGATGATCTAGCAGTGTCTTCATCAACTCTGATATTTTCACTTTCAACCATTTTCTTCAATCTTCTATTGTAGCACCTGTAGGCTTTGCTCTTAGTAGAGTAACCTAGAAAGATTCCTTCATCACTTCTAGTATCAAACTTGCCAATATCTTCATCTCTCTTGATATAACATCTACTTCCAAAGATTTTGAAATATTTAACAATAGGCTTATAACCAAACCACAACTCAAAAGGAGTCTTACCAAAATTACCATTAACATTTACCCAGTTAATAGTGTATACAAAATTACTTATAACTTATTTCCAATAGATATGAGGAATATTACCTTCCAACATCATAGTTCTGGAAGCATCTATAATTGTTATGTTCTTTCTCTCAACAACTTTGTTTTGTTGAAGAGTTCGGGGAGCAAATAACTGTCTTTTGATTCCATGCTCTTCACAAAATGAATTGAACTCCTGAGAAGTGAATTCATCACCTTTGTCTGATCTTAAGCATTTAACCTTCAAATCTATCTCATTCTCTGCCATAGCCTTGAAACATTTGAACGTTTCTAGTGCTTCATGTTTTTCTCTCAAGAAATCAACCCATATCATCCTAGAGTAATCATCAAAAAGCAACATAAATTACCTTTCTCCTTGTAGACTTCTAATTTTGGAGGGACCACATAGATCAGTGTTCACCAGCTCCAACATTCCATTGGAATGATGTTGTTTGCTATGAAAATAAATTATTGTCTGCTTTTTCATCTGAAATTCCTTGTGCATAGTGTTAGTAGGCTTCACTAACTTAGGTAGATCTCTGACTTATTGTGTGGAGCTTACTTTGACAATGTTATCAAAATTCACATGAGATAGCCTCCTATTCCATAACCAACTTACATCAACTTGAGTCATTAAACAACTTTCACTAGCAACACTTAGGTGAAAAATGTTACCTCTTATCTTTGTACCTGAAGCAATTACATTTCCAGAGCTTTCCAATATCTTGAACTTACCATCTTTGAACTAAAGATTGTATCCCTTGTCTACCATCTTTCCAACACTCAACAAGTTATGCTTCAATCCTTCAACATAAAGGACATCATCAATATTATATTTACCACCAAGAGAAATAGTGCCTCTGCCACAAATCACACTAGCATTGTTATCTCCAAATCTTACAACACCTCCATCATATTTTTCCAAGCTTATAAACTTGCTTTTGTCACCAATCATATGATGTGAGCATCCACTGTCAATCACCCACTCATCCTTTTCATCAATTATGGTTGCAAGAGCTTTCTCAATATTCTGATTGCTAGTAGATTTAGTGGGCACTGGACCATTTTCCTTGATAGCAATGAATACCCATCCATCTTCATTTCCGGTTTCTTTATTAGATTCATCACCAGTAACACCTTCTTCAGCATAATAACATTTCTTTTGAAATCTAGACTTGTCAGGTTTATACTTAGAAACTCTTTCAGGACACCTTGATGCAAAATGACCTATCTTACTACAAGAGAAACATTTAATAGGTAGCTTTCCTTTATACTTACCTTGTCCTCTAGCTTCTCTTTTCACAATCAATGCTTCCAACTCTTCTAGCTCTTTTTCTTCATCTTCAATCTGTTTCATCTCATCTTCATATTTGAATGTCTTTCTGGAACTTTCTCCCAGATCATATCTCTATTGGTTTCTTTTAGATACAATAGCCTTGAATGCAGATTCTTAGGAGTAGATTCACCAAATTCACTCAACTAAAAGGTAGTTAGTTTACCAATTGGCATGTCTCTTGTCACATTTGTTACTATCCTAATCTCTTCAATAGCATGAGCTTTTATTTTGTAAGAAGTTGGCATTGATCTTAGCACTTTAGCCACAATCTCATCTTTTTCCAAAATTCCATCGACACATCTAATACCCATCACTAGTTCATTTACTTTCTACATGAAAGCAATAATATTTTCATCTTCACTCATCTTCATGTTTTCCCATTTTCCTTTTAGACTTTGTATCTTAGCAACTTTCACTTGTGCATCTCCTTCATACAATGTTTCTAGCTTCTTCCAGATCTCATATGTTGTTCTCAGACCTATCACATTTGTTATCTATGAATTTGTTAGAGCACTCAATAATGCTTCTATAGCCTTGGTATTTGTTTCAACTTCTTTGATCTCATCAGGAGTAGAGGGACCATTATGAGGAATAACATATCTATTGTTTGTAATCTTCCAGAAGGGTTCACCAATGCACTTCAAATGACATTCCATTCCGACCTTCTATAAAGAGTAGTTTGTACCATCGAATCTAGGACTGTCCTTCTTATATGATGCCATCTCGGATTACCTCAAGCTATTAAACTTCTTTAGAGGAACCTTCTCTAATACCAATTGTTAGAAAAATAAGAGTAGACAACTGAAAGGGGGGGGGGTGAATTAGTTGCCATTGAATTTAACACTTATTTGTTCTTATTAACCTTTAATCTTAGATCTGATAATTAAAAGTGAAAGCATGAATCAATAACACATTAGAAACACACAACACCAAGACTTTTGCATGGAAAACCTGTCAGGGGAAAAATCACGGTGGAGGTTAATCCACAATTTATACCCTATTAAAAGTATAAAAGAAATGAATAAGGAATACACATGCATTCAGGCACACTTCCTAGAGCTCAATGCTTAGAAGGGAAGGCTCACTGCCTTACATAAAACAATCAGATTAAAGCCATATGATGAGGTTGAATTGAGGAATTAGCTTCTACAAAAGCCTAATGATAGTTCCAGAGGAATCGTTGAAATTTTATTTAATACTTCATGATATATATTTTATCTATGTTTTAATACTTATCTTGGGATAGATGAGAGGTCATTACATAACAATATCATTTGATCTATTTTGGATTTATAATTATAAATATAAATAATGATAATATGAATATTATAATAATTATAATTATTGTAGATAATATTATAATTATAATACAAACAAGCACAAAAACACTTCTTTACACTTTGCTCTATCTTCTTCACACTCTGCTCTAAAATTGAATGATCTGATATTTATTCGCACATTTTTCATTCACACTTAATTCTTGTGTCTTCCAAATGAAGAAAACAATCTCTCTTATATATCCGCTTCATGGAATTATATTAACAACTTTGTCGGCCAAAGATAAAAGAATAAATTATAAACTGTCGGCCCAATTCACGAAAAAATCTCAATGTGTACCAACCGTAGTCGATCACAACATAATGAAGACCTAAATCAACTTCCTTGAGCATGCCAAAAATTAAAATATTAATCCACGAGGATCCACAACACGCTCCAACCACCATGTCGGCCAAGAACATGAAAACTTGAACACAGAAAGGAAAAATATTTGATCACGATCACACCAATCAATGTAGATGTGGAACAAGGATAGAGCACGATCTAGAAACATCAAAAAACATCACAAGAGCAAACAATAAAACTTAATTTACCATAATTGCATTCTCTTCTTCTTCCAGAAACACCTACTATAGAAACAAATAACTATAGGAACTTGGAAACTCATAACTTGCTGCAATCTTGATGTGCACCTATGAAACTTCCGAAAAACATACTAGATAGGCTCAGAAACAAACCCTTTAATACACAACTTCTGAATACCAACTTACATAAATTTATGCCACTCTGATCTTCACAGCTTCACAGACTGCTTGCAACATATTTATAATTTTCTCAATATCCTCGACATATACAACCTTCAGAATCATCAATGCTAATAGTGTTGACATCAATGACAACCACATATTAGCAACACAACCACAAAATCCAACACCATTGTCGAGGATCGATGATTTATTTGATTAGATCAAGAGTGCTAGAGTATTCTCAAAGATTAATCTTAAATCAGGATACCATCAATTACGCATCTTCAAGGCAGATATCCATAAGACCACATTTCATACTTGATACGAACACTATGAGTTCACAGTGGTTTTGTTCGGGTTAACAAATGCACCTTTGGTATTCATGAGTTTGATAAATGGTGTATTCCATACTTACCTCGATAGATTTGTTCTAGTGTTTCTAGATGATATTTTGATCTATTTGAGGACTGTAGAGGAGCATGAGGAGAATTTGAGGCACATGTTACAGTGTTTGAGAGAGAACTAGTTGTATGCCAATTTATCGAAATGTGAGTTTTTCTAGACGAAGGTAAAATATCTAGGTCATGTTATCTCTGGTGAGGGCATCATCATGGATCTTTCAAAGATCTAAGCTATCATGGATTGTCCGACACCCACTAATGTGGCAGAGGTTTGTAGTTTCATTTGTTTGGCAGGTTATTACCACTATTTTGTATAGGGTTTTTCAAAGATTTCCCACCCCATTACTTCTCTTCAGAGGAAAGGGAAGAAATTTATTTGGTCAGAGCAGTGCCAAGCAACTTTCTAGACTCTTAAGGAGAGATTGACAGTGCAACTATATTGGTTATTCCTGATCCTACTAGGGATTTTATGGTTTGTATAGATGCTTCTATATCAACATGAATTTGCACCCCTAACACAAATTCCCTTTTGACCCTTAACACTTTAGAAAATGAAAAGCGGAGGTTTAATTCCACTTAAGCCCATTGCTTGCATTCCACTTGGTGCCTATTTTGTGTGCTGGTGGGGGCGTTTTTGTTGGGGATTCCCACATGGTGCACATACGTTTGTGCAAAATTCTTACAGCCATGGCAGATTCCTGTGGCTAGAGATTGCAAAGGTGTTACATTTTCAATTGGGAGTTGAAGAGTAACGTCCCTCTTCGGCTGGCCGACTCGAATATGGCCATTTTTCACCCTTCTCTTCATAATCCTCAGTCTTCCATCCTTAGCATTTTTTCAAGAAAAAGTTTGAGAGAAGTTTTCAAGATCATTTGGGCATTTTTTCCACCACTTTGCATCCATTTCCAAGCTTTACAACAACACCATTCACTCCATTGCAGCAATCCACTACTTCATCACTCCAACAGGGTGAGCACAAGATAAACACCGTGGAAATGAAGGCTTGAGTCCCTCTCGTTCACTCCTCCACGAGCCTTGAGTGCTTAGACGAAGGCGATAAGCTCCTACAATCTCTCCTTTTTCTTTCGATTGAGTAAGCACGTACTGCTTGTTGTGTTTTGTGTTACATAGCTTGTAGTTTCTTTCCTTTATCATCTATTTCTACTATTCCAAACTTGGCTGTTCATGGAGGTGGAAACACCAAGATGGGGGTCTGACTAAGGCATGCCCCTATACAACCCCAACAATTTTTCCCTTTATTGTGTGCAGGTGGAGAGAACTTGGAGCGAGCTGGAGAAGAGAGCATTGTATGAGATTGTCTTCATCACCTTGGTGGTAATACATTTCCCTTATCGTATTCATATCTGCATTTCTCTTTACTTAATCTCATTTAATCACTTTAAACATCTCTAGACTAGGCTGGTAGTCTCTCCTTCTGAGTGTGATTTCTATCTTTTCGGTTCTCTGGCTGTACGGATGTCAACACACCTATGAGATGCCAGTGTGCCATGCTATCATCTTAGAATTACGCTTCTGTCCTCAGATAGAGAGTTGTCTGAGACATGAATCTGACTCTAAAGGTTGATTCATCTAGTCTCCTTCCAAGATTCAAGATTGTAGAGTGATCAAAGGATGCATCATTCTCATCCTCGTCATCCTAACTATCCTTTAAACTGAGGTGGGTTAGGGCAAAATTTTCGCTCTTGGTCCTTCGTGACCTAGGGCCTTGCAGTGGGTGGTCCCCCTCTCTCACATTTTTGGTGAACCCGACGTGAACAAATGTCTATCCATTTGTCGACATCTTGAACTTTCTCTCATATACCTCTTGGTCGTTGTACCTTGGTGTGTTGTGAAAAAATTTTATGAGCTTCACGACCTAGTCTACAAACTCTGGGCATATTGTTAGAAGAATTTTGTGACGCCTTCAGATGGACAAGATGAAGGACTCCTCTAACTTCACTACCGACCTTTTCTTTGGGTTTGCGGTTGGTTTGTCTACATAGGAGCACGTAGCATGAGGTGAATCTAGATTTATTGATGAAACTGATCGCATCCCTACTCCTCTTGCATCACCAACCTCCTCATCCGTAGATGAGTAGGAGGTCGGCTGTGTCCCTTCTGAGTATGTTGTTAGCCTTGGTAAGGGGTTAGGTGCATTGGAAAATCACCTGGAAGGCAATATGAAGTTGGTTAGGGCTGCTAAGGTGATCAGTGAAATAAGATACATGGTAGAAAAAGACCATACAGGTGTAGAAATCTTAACTAGTCTCACCGGTCTAGCCAAAGCATGCACCCCCTCAAACTTTGTTCACTTGATACGAGGTGGCCTCTTTGAGGAACGTGAGAGTCAACTAGAGATGTCAATGCCTCGTATATCCATGTATATGATTGAAATGGTCCCCTCGATCAATATACCTTCTACTTCCAAAATTTTAGATACTGTCAATGTAAACAAAAATCCTTTGGGTTTCCACTTCACCCCTTCTATTGCCTTTAGCGGTGGAGGATTTGGTGGAATGATGGGCGAAGGCTTTGGCAGTGGAAAATTCAGAAGAAGAGGTGACATTGGCAGAGGCAATGTTGGTGGAAGTCATGGTGGTGGCTTTGGCTCTAGCGGTGGCTCCGATGGAAGTCACATTGGTGGTGGTGGCGTTGATGGTGGCAGTCATGGTGGTGGCACTAGCGGAGGTCACACCGATGGCGGTGGTATTGGTGGTGATTTTGGTGGCAGCCATGGCGGTGGCCCTAGCAGTGGTTGCACTAGTCCTATGTCTTCTAATGACCCTATTCTAAATACCCTTCGTTAGAATATGGGGAAGATGCATAACCAGTTGGCAAACCTTTCCCAGGCTTCAATCCAGCCTATCTTCCAACCATTCTTCTGACACAACCCATTGTCGGTTGCAATCCTAAACACCCCTTTCCCGCAAGGAATGGAGATTCTAAAATTTGAGAAATATGATGGTAAAGGGAACCCACAGACACATGTTTCCACCTTTAACGTGTTGTGCACATATTTCTTCCATCATGATGCATTGATGGCTAAGCTATTTCCTCGATCCCTTAAAGATACAACACTATATTGGTACTATTCTTTGCTCGATAACTCCATCTTCACATTCAATCAGCTTGTGAACCAGTTCTTGTGACATTTCCAAGCCAACATCGAACTGAAGATGACCTTCTCATACCTTGTTTGGTGTAAACAAGGGGAAAATGAGAAGATCACAAAATTTATAGCATGGTACCAAGCACTCTTCTCACAGATCTCATATCTGTTGCCCGATTCAGATGTACATAAGGTCTTCATAGGGAACTTAGAAAGGCCTTGGAAAGAGAAGTTTTCCCTCATGAAGTATCCTTCTTTTGCACATTTGTGTGTGGCTTTACAAGAGTACCAGCAAACGGTGGTTTAGTTTGGGGGTCCTCCCTCGCGCTCCCATTTTGAAGGAAGATCTATCATGTTGATCTTGGGAAGAGGTAAATCTGTTGCGAATGTAGTAGCCACTATGGACAACAATGGCCTTAGATGCGACTGAAAGTTTATGAAGCTATCAAAATATTATTCTTCCATCTTGCAAAAGTTGGTGAAGGATAAGATTCTTACCTTGCCACCCCCTAAACCAGTTGGAGAGCCATACCCTAGCTGGTATGAGGAAAACACTTATTGTCAGTATCATTGAGTTAACGAACATGATACCGAACATTGTATGGGCCTGCATCATGAGATAAAGGACCACATCAAGGATGGTAGTATCCGCCTTGATGGAGGAAAACAAAACATGAACAAATCGGTGGTGAAAGCTAACAATGAGTTGCAGATATACACGAACCCATTTTCGTCACATTCTGCTAACATGGTTATCGATCCCAGTGATTCTACTTCTCACCCTGAGGCATATGTTAACATGGTTACTATTACTCCCTCTACTCATCTTATGACCGGCTCACCGAATGTAATATTTACCTCACAAGACTTTCGAGAAAACAACAAACCTTCTCCATTCTATATTCGCACTCGCCTCAATGGCAACATTATGACAGGGGTCCTAGTCGACCCCGCGAGTAGAGTGAATGTCATCACAGAGGAGACATTACTCCTAAACTACCTTCAGAGGGAGGAATATGATAAAACAAAGTCTGTCATCCAAATGCATTATGGAATTTCTCTTAAACCTTATGGATTGATAACATTGTTTGTCTTGTTGGAGCTAGGAGTGTAGACACGGTCTTCGATGTCATCCCTGAGTCAGACCTATTCAGAGTGAAGCTAGGCATACCTTGGCTAGCTTCCATGAATGGGATTACCTCCATGGTTCATAAATGCCTTAAGTTTTCCCACGAAGGTGTCATGCATGTTGTGCATGACACTGGATATCAGTTGGTGGTATCCCGTGGAGGATATTCATTGGATCACTTTTGACCCACTCTAGTCGGTCCAATCCCATAGAGAACGGACCTACTTTACAAGAATTATGTGAAGTAAAAAATTGGGGATAAGATACAACCGTAGTTGACCCTTCCTATGGTTGAGCAGCCAACTACCTCCTCCTCCCGAAAAGGAAAGGAGAAGCTCGCTCCCTCTTGAGCTGATTCGTCCGATCCCCTCTCTTGGGAAGAGTACTGGATGAACAAACCCAAGTTCTACCCGTTAAGTCTGATGATGCCTCCTTGGCGAAAGCCCAAAGTCAGGATATTAGATCTCCCTAACAGGTCCCCAAGACCCTGGTACTATTTGTACGGCAACAAGAAAGGTTCACGGAGAGAGTTCACCCCTCGACCTCTTCTTGTTCCCCCGAATAGGAAAGGAGCCACTTCTAAGGCAATGGAGTCAACTCCTCCTGCCCTTTTTGAACCTGCCTCTCCTCCTTCCATTCTGGATTCTGCCCTTCCACTAGAGACAGTCATGGAGGACACTCCCATGGTTGAGCAGGATCCTTCTGTCCCTTCACAAGTTTCGGCTTCCAGTGTGAAGAGTCGTAGAAACTACCTTGCGCATGAGCGTAAGTGCTAAAAAAAGGCTCTCCTAGCTGAGAAAGTATCCTTATAGAAGGAGGAAGAGAAGACCACACCTCCTACTGTGTTCTCCTCTTTCCCTCCTTTTGTCCCTGAATCTCTTCTGACTCCCGTTGTGAGTGCACATGTACCTAGAAGGGTACAAGTGTTCATCGCTCCTTCGGTGGAGCCACCCTTGTTGACCTCCATCCCGGATGTCTTGCCTTTCCCAAAGCTCATGGAAATGGTTAACACTTTAGTTAGGTCCACTGTGGATATTTCCTCTTCTTCCTCGCCACTCCTTGTTTCATCCGTGGGGAGTTCACCTCCCTCGATGAAGAAGAAAGTAGAGCGTGGCCCCTCCAACAATGGGGGATGTAAGAAGATCCCACCTTCTCCGAAAGGTGGCCCCAAACTGACTTGTTTTGTATTGGTGACGGAACCAGTCCCAGCTTGCCCCAAGTTTTTCACTGCTCTCGAGTCTCTCGGTGAGCCTAGTAGTGAACCTTAGATGCAAACTCCTTCGTCCGCCGAGGTAAAACATGGCACTCCTATCAAGTGCATGTTTAACTCGGTGGACAAAGTCTCGACCCTATCAGTGATCTTCACTAGGTCATTGACCCTGGACCCACAAGAGCTAAGTGACTGAGACCTTACAGGTCCCTCTTCTTTAGCCCTTGTTGTGGGAGGATCAAAAGCTCCTCCCCTTAACATTACATCGTTGCAGGCTCATCTTCCTTCCTTCGATGATCTAGAGTGGGAAGTTGACGACCTCTTGGTCAACCAATGTTAGGGGTAGACTCTCTTCTTGATCTTTAGATTAGATATGTGTGTGTGTTGTGACTTGTGCTCCCCCCGTGATCATTCTATATGGGCATGGATGACCCTCGTCACCCTTGTTGGTGCGTGGATATAGGTGTGGTGTTGGTGTTGTAAAATTTCCTCTATATGTATCTCTATTCTTCCATGTTTGTGATTGAATTTCGGTAAATTAGGGACAATGCAAAGTGTCAGGAGCATTTAGGCCTCCTTCCATGTTGACCCAATTTTTTAATTTTACTTTGTCTTTCATGCATTCTTCCTGATTTGGTTGGGGATTGATGATCGTTCGCCTCTTACTTCGGTTACCTACTATATATAAATAAAGGCAGATCTAACCCCACATAACCAAATCCCCAGTGCCCTCTATGTGAGATCTATTTTCTTTAATTTTCACTTTATCTTTCTCTCATCTTTGCTTGAGTTGTCCTTTCGCATCTTCTACATTACTTGGTCTTTAGAAAACACATTCGTTTCCAAACGAATCTTTTCTCGAAGATCCCTCACACACTTCCTCATTAGAATTACATTCTCAACTTAGAACCCTAATAGAACGTGTTTCCTTCATCATGGGTTCGTAAAGAAAGGACTTGGAAATCCTCCTCCGAAGCAGGAACGGTGTTAGTATTCCCCTTGCATGAGCACATCTCCTTCCTTTCAAATTCCTTGATTAAGTGATCATCTTTCAAAAGGATTCCTTGATGATGAATCGATTCGAGAAGGAAGGCATTAACCTTCTTGAACAACATTCTCCTTGAATGGACCCCGCCTTTTCACGTCAGGTTCCCAAGGGACCCCTTTGAAAGTTTTCAACAAAGTTCTATGGCATCTAGCTTGGGGGTAGCCTGACTAGACCTATTTCACATCTCAACATCTAGTCTGGGGGCAGCACGACTAGACCATCTTCACATCCTTATGTCTAGCTTCGGGGTAGCCCGACTAGACCTTACTTTTCAAATAGCGCATCCCTTGAGTGGACCCTCCTTCCTTTTGGAGGGTTCCCAAGGGAGCCCTTTGAAATATTTACAACTTAGTGATGGTTTGTGTGACTCTCCGTTCACTGGTCTTCACGACCACTTCCTAATGTGTTCTATCTATAGGTAAACATGTCACCATCTCTAGCTCTATGGAGTCTCCTTTCCTGGTTTCCTTCATGTGAGAGTTCTTGGGGGATAACTTCCTTGCAGGTGTGCGGGGTTGTAAGGTGCTTTTCCTGGTTTCCTTCATGTGAGAGTTCTTGAAGGATACCACCCTTGTAGGACTGTGAACCTATAAGGTACTTTCGTGCTTCATCTTTGTAGTTTCACAAAGCTATGAAGCCCTTTCTTGCACTTTCGAGTTTTCCAGACCATGCTTTGATTCCTCGTCAGTTCAGGTATACATCTCTTACTCTATTACTTCTTTACTACTCTACTTTACCGAAGCAATCATCAATACTCATGCTCGCTAAAGTGGGGGAAAAATGTATCAACATGAATTTGCACCCCTAACGCAAATTCCCTTTTGACCCTTAACACTTTAGAAAATCAAAAGCAAAGGTTTAATTCCACTTAAGCCCATTGATTGCATTCCACTTGGCACCTATTTTGTGTGTTGGTCGGGGCATTTTTTCGGGGACGTTACATGACACGTAGATGTTTGTGTAGTGCACTTACGTCCCTAGCAGATTCCTATGGCTAGAGATTGAAGAGGTGTTACATTTTTATTGAGATTCAAAGAGTAATGCCCCTCTTTGGCTGGCTAACCCGAATATGGCCGTTTTTCACCCTTATCTCCAACATTTTTTCAAGTAGAAGTTTGAGAGAAGTTTGCAAGATCATTTGAGCATTTTCTCCACCACTTTGCATCTATTTCCAAGCTTTGCAACAATGCCATTCACTCCATGCAGCAATCCACTACTCCGTCACTCCAATAGGGTGAGCACAGGACAACCACCATGGCAATAGAGGTTTGATTCCCTCTCGTTCACTCCTCCATGAGCCTTGAGTGCTTTGGACAGAGGTGGTAAGCTCCTACAATCTCTCCTTTTTCTTTTGATTGAGTAAGTACGTACTGCTTATTGTGTTTTGTGTTACGTAGCTTGTAGTTTCTTTCCTATATCATCTATTACTAGTATTCCAAACATGGATATCCGTGGAGGTGGAAACACCAATCTGGGGGTCTGATTGAGGCAAGCCCCTATATAGCCCCAACAATTTCTCCCTTTATTGTGTGTAGGTGGAGAGAACTTGGAGTGAGTTGGCGAAGAGAGCATTGTACAAGATCGTCTTCATCACCTTGATGGTAATAAATTTCCCTTATCATATTTGTATCTACATTTCTCTTTACTTAATCTCGTTTATTACTCTAAACATCTCTAGACTAGGCTGGTAGTCTCTCCTTTTGAGTGTGATTTCTATCTTTTTGGTTCTCTGGCCGTACGAACACCAACACACCTGTGAGATGTCAACGCGTCACTCTATCATCCTAGAACTGTGCTTCCATCCTCAGACAGAGAGTTGTCTGAGACACAAATCTAACTCTAAAGGCTGATTCATCTAGTCTCCTTCCAAAATTCAGGATTGCAGAGTGATCGAAGGACACATAATCCTCATCATTCTCATCCTTGTTATCCTAACTATCCTTTAAACTAAGGTGGTGTTAGAACCAAAATTTTCCATGAAAATCCTAAGGTCTTTACCCATTTGAACCCATATATTTCACTATCTTTTTTCATAAAAAATCATTTTACCACCTTTGATAATGCTAAAATATCTTATACTGCTACCTTATCATCCATCCTTCTTGGCTGATACTGTTTACCTCTATATCACGACCCCTTGCAGGGTGGCTCGTGGTATCACGATTAGCTACAATCATGTAATAGTTACCGCTACACCATGGACGGTTAGAGTGAAGACCACGGTTGCGCGGTAAGCCTTGAAGTGATAGAGAGATGGCGGTCGATGAGTAGTCACCGTGGCCGATCAGAATAGTGACCACAGTAGCATGGTGGGCATGCAGATAGTGATTGATAGAAATCACCACACAACCGTGGATGGTCACCGAGGAGACCGTGGTAGCACGGTGGACGGGAAGATATCAACGGAGTAGTGGTTAAGACCGGTCACCATGGTATCACTGGCGAATAAAACACAGACCGTGGTGGCACAGTGGATGGCAAGGGGTAGTCAAAGTCAAAGCACCGTGGTACTGTGGGAAGACAAAATGTTGAGTGTGATAGAGCAGTAAGAATTGAGGAAGTTTTGGGAGATGAAATATAAAGAGCGGTCAAGGTATAAATTGAAATAAAAAGGTGGATTATAGTTTTAAAATATTTAATTTTCCGATAAGGCAACTAATTAAATATTTCATTTCTGTCAAGGAATACAAACAGTTGTAACGGGTAAATGAAGGGTCCCGACCCTTGGGGTTTACAATATAAATGTATTGAAAAAATCAGTTGAAAAGGAGGTCAATCGTAATAGTAGGTAGATTTTGACAGAAAATGAAGACTGGGAATGTAAACAATGACAAAATTTCTTGAAGCAGAATCAATGGAGATAATATATTTTAACTGGTGAAGTTCTTTCTTGATGTTTAGTTGTTGTGTTGTATCAATTCATATTCTTTATTTGGTTGTCTCCAACTTGAGATCTTTTAATCATTTAAATCAACATTTCAAGTATATTTCTGATTTTTCAAAATGTATTCCCATTTTGTGTGATTTAATTAATTGGTGTCTGCAAGTCAGAATCAAATTCTTTTCACAAGTCACAGTGATTTAAGGATTTCTTTTGGATGGTTAAAGAAGAACCAGGTTAAGAAACATTCCAGCACAATTTATGCAAGTCATAAATTTAGTAAGTTTTATGCCAGTCATAGAATTTTCAAAGTGCCTAACAACTAGAGTTAAGCCAAAGAGGGAAACACATATCATTCTTAATTTTGACCCCATTGTGTATGTGGATAGAAGGCACTGATCTATCACAACCCAGATGATAAAATTCATAAAAAAAAACATTTTTAAATTCTTTCTTTATGCAGTAGGAGTAGTAGTTATGATTTTATTTATTCACTTCCAATTGCCATTGTGAATAGATTGGTTGAGCAGGAAATATATTTCAAATCTGCAACATACACATAGGTGTACCTGCCTAGGTTTAGCAGAGCCTAAAGAGAAGAAGGTTCAATTGTATTAATTGGCCTTGTATGTTGGCCAAAAATGTTGTGAGAGCTTGGCAACCTCTCGTGGTTAAAACCTGCGTTTTTGAGACCCAATAGGTGGGTTAAGGAAGCCTTTCCGCTCTTGGCCCTTCATGACCTGGAGCCTTGTAGTGGGTGGTCCCCCTCTCTCATAGCTTCCTTGGAGAGTCTAGGAGTGGTGTTAATGCAGGAGGGTCGCGTGATTGCCTATGAGTCTCGCAAACTCAAGGATCATGAACTAAATTATCCTACTCATGATCTAGAGTTAGCCACTGTGGTTCATGCTTTGATGAGATGGAGGCACTTTCTTTTGGGGCATCGATTTGAGCTACACAGTGATCATCGTAGCTTTCAGTATATTTTCACACAACCTAATCTAAATGTCAGGCAGAGAAGATGGATGGAATTCCTTTGTGAATATGATTTTGAAGTGAAATTTACTTAGGGAAAGGAGAACGTGGTTGTGGATGCACTTAGTATATGGAGACATGAGTTATCAATAGTAACTCTTGGTGTTGACATGAGGAGTCAGATCCTTTCCACACTTCCTTTAGATAGTTGGTATCAGGAGGTGAGGATTGAGGTGGAGTCAAGCAGAGCGTTAGATGACAGATTTATTGGATATTCCCTTGAGTTAGATGGCCTTCTGAGACACTTGGTCCATATTTATGTTCCTTCATTTGGAGATCTTCATACTTTGATCATGCTGGAGGTGCATCAAGCACCTTATTCAGCTCATTCGGGTGTCAAAAAGATGCATGTTGACCTTCGACAATTATACTTTTGGGCTGGAATGAAGAGGGATATTGCTGATTTTGTGTCAAGATGTCTAGAGTTTTAGAGAGTGAAGGTAGAACACCAGCATCCTACAAGTCTTTTGCAACCTCATTTTTTCTCGGTGTAGAAATGGGATATTATATCATTGGATTTTGTTGTTGGTTTGCCCATTTCTTCTCATCAAAATGATGCCATTATGGTCACTATGGATAGGTTGAAGAAGGTGGATCACTTCTCTCCTGTCCGATCCTCATACAATGCTTCATTGATGTCCAAAATTTTCATGGAGGATATTGTCAGGCTTCATGGTATTCCTCGTCGAATTATATCAGATAGAGATCTAGTGTTTACTTCAACTCTTTGGACATCTCTGTAGTATGCATTAGGGACTCAATTGAACTTCAGTTCAGATTATCATCTAGAGACTGATGGGAATACTGAGAGAGTCAATCAAATCCTTGAGGATATGCTTCAGATGTATGTTATGGATTAGTAGCCATAGTGGGAGGATTACCTTAATTTGGTAGAGTTTGCATACAATAATAGTTATCACAATTCTATTGGCATGCCTCCCTTTCAACCATTGTATGGTTGTCCTTGTCAGACCCCATTGAGTTTGAATCGTTTAGAGGATAGGGTTCTTCTGGGTTTAGAGATGCTTTAGGAGATGGAGCAGCAAGTGTTTTACATTAGAGAGCATTTAGCAGCAACCCAAGACCGGTAGAAGAAATACGTAGATGCTCACAGGGTTGACCGTAAGTTCTCAGTTGGTGACCGAGTGTTTTTGCAGGTGCATCCGTGAAAGAGTCTTATCCAATATGGAAAAGGCTCTAAGCTCACAATGTGCTTTGTTGGGCCTTTTGAGGTTTTGGATAGGATTGGCCTAGTAGCTTACCTCCTTTCTTTTCCACTCAGTCTCTCATGCATTCATGATGTGTTCCACATTTCAGTTCTTAGACCCTATTATCTTGATATATCTCATGTTCTTGATTGGAATGCATTACATGTAGATTTATCATCTTGAATAGAGAGGTGGTTTAGGTAAGAGATCTTCCCTCCATAATAATATATCTCTTGCTACCAAATTATATTAGATATTATGTATGGATAAGTAGGCCTTATGAGGGAAAATTCTTAAGATTACGTACATGACCACAAAGACTCATACTTTTATCCCTAGGATGTTGACCCTTAGTAAAGGTTCTTAAATATAGAAAACTATGAAATTAGGTAGTATTCTAATTAAATTTATAATTTTTTTGGATTGTGTGGAAGGGAGACCTTTCTCTTTTCCAAGACAATGCATGAGACCAACATAGCCCTCTTTGTGTGAAATTCCCTGATCTCCTAAAATTAAAAAATAAATGTATTGAAGTTGGTTGGATTTATGTTTTTGATTTTTAGTATGTAGTCACGTAAGATGGTGTGAATATTTATAAATATAAACCTAAACTTATTTAAAATTCCCTCTCCTCATTAATCTTTTAGCTCATATTTTAGCACCTCAAAATATCTTTTTAGATAAACATTCAAATTTCCTTGGATGGGGTTTGAAAGGTTCTAGGATTTACACTATGCAAGTTAGTTATAAAACTCTTTTGGAAGATCAATTGGAAGTTAGAAACTCAAAATTTGGAAAAGAAATTGGCATCCTAAATGTTGGCCTAATATTAATGCTTTCATGTAGCTTATAGCTTTAGAAAATAATATTTGAATCAAGATAATCTTTATAAAAAAGAGGTTATTGGTTTGAACAAATATATTATTTTCCTTCAAGATGAATATTCTAGTAGATTTTTTTAAAACTTTCCCCTTAACCACTTTTCTATACTAATTATAGTGTGATTTGTTGATAATTTCATGGAATAAGATTGATTTTATCCAAGAAAATCTTTGTAAATTAGCCAAGACCTTCTTCGAAGCTAAAATCTCAATATTTTTTAGAATATTAGTCTTGGTTTGATTTATTGGAATATTTGGCAGGGGAAAAATTAGAGGATTTTTAATGGTACAAGGCATATGAGTTATGAGGTAGAATAATGGTGAACAAAAATAATCTTGTCAAGTTTGGGTTCAAGATTATCAACTGAGTTCTTGGTGGGAAATCATAGTTCTAATGAGACTTGTTATTCCTATAGCTTATCCCTCTTTTGTATTTTCTAATAAAATCCTTAGGTTTATGAACTTACTCAACAATAATTCCCCCCTCTAAGCTAGGTTAAAATTAACGATGATGGTGCTTCAAATACAATCTTTGAAATGCTATCATGGGAGGTGTTTGTTGTGATCAAAATGGAAAAGTTAAGTTCTAGTTTGCATGTAGTCTCAATGTTGGTGCTAATAATTTTTACAGAGGCTATGGCTATTCACAAGGATCTTTTCACATGCTAAGAAAATGAATTTTACCAATATTATTTTGGAATCTAACTCTAAAATATTGGTTGATCATTTCAAATGAAATTCCTCCCACTTCAAGCAATAGCATTAAAACTAATGCAAAGAAATACATCAATATCCTCATTCATGGTTTCAACATTGTTAAGTGTAACCATAATAGAAGGGAAGGAAATAGTTGTTGATTTTTTAGCTAAATCAACTTTTAATTGGAATAGCATTAAGGTTGATACTATAAATGACTATGATCGCTCTATCTACAATATGAGTAGACAATCTAGTGATTTTGTGAATCTTGATTACAATGCCTCTCAAGATTCATGGTTCCTACTATTGTGTTTCTTGTTGGTGTGCAAATATTTCTAGTGTTCTTTCTATTTATTCTACCATGGTTAACTTCATCATTACTATTTTTTAATGGTTTTCTTGTTGGTCTAGTTTTTTAACATAAGGGCAGACATTATTTCTGATACTTAGAGCATGCAAAATCTTCAAGGGAACTTGTTAGTTGACCAAGGTTGACTTACCCTAGGGTGGAGTCAAAAGCTAGAGAAATGAGGGATTAGTGTTAGGAGTTAATTAATTTAGAATTAATTAACTTGAATGAAATTAATTGATTTATGAAATTTAATTTAAATGCTTGGGTTTATTTAAATCAAATGAGAGGATGGACAAGCATTAGGATTTTAATTAAATAAATTGATTTATTTAATTAAAGGAAGATGCTGAAATAATATGATAAAGTGTATTATCTAATTTTAGGAGAAATTCAATGAATTCAATTAATTAAATAAAGATTATTCAATTAATTGGTTAGCGTGGAAATGATTAAGGAAGAATTGGTGTTAGTTAATCAGGATCAAGTGCATGATATCGATCAGGATATTTTGAGTGTTTACATTTTGCCCCTCTTTGAAGCAATGCACCTGCTGCATTGGTTCAAAGAATAAAACTGGCGAGATCAAAATTCAAAAAAATTATGATTTTTTCGGATGCCCCAGTGGAAAGAAGTACATTGGTACACTGCCCGCTCAAGAGATCAGACAAAAAGTTTTATTTGAGGGTCGATCTTGTGACAACAAGGTTCAAGATGGATGTATGGATGGTTAGACTAACATATTTATATGATAATGATGATGCAAATGAGATGAATTAAAATGCTGAGAATAATAAATTTATATTATCCTAAACATCTTAAATGATGATGCAATGCATGTGAGATGGATGATATTACCTATTATGATGATATGTATGAATATACAGGATGCAAATGGTTTGTGGATGACATGATATCATGTTAGTGTGAAAGAGGATAGAAGAAATAAGATGATGAAAAAGGATCCAACAAGTCTATGATCTGTCGAGACTTTATTAGAGAAGATGATGAATGATGATGATGTATTGGTTATCCAAGGATTAGGGTCATAAAGAGCTTACTTTCCTTATGTTTGATAACACACATAGATACGATGCATCAAGGTATAGATGAACAAGATGGCATTGTATCTAGTGAGATGGAATTTGACTCGACAAACAGATAGGAGTATCATTGGTCACACCTGACATACAAAAAAATTACTAGGATGTACTTCAAAAGTTTCAAACATCTTGGACCAAGACACAAAATAGGCATAACCTCCCAATGTAATAGTCAACAAGTTGTCCTAAACACCTTCCATACACACCTAATAAAGCAAGTATTCATTGATCCAACAAGTACAAAAAATGAAAGATAAAGATCAATGCCCCATTCCTTTCTCTCTAAATATTTTTGATAGACATCATCGAGAGGTCATTGGAATAAGTGCAATAAAATAAATCATCAAGACAAAGATCAAGTACACAAACAAGTCAATGTTCTTCATACCGCTAGCCAAGACTAAACTACGGTGATGTTTGATATTGATGTCCATTGTAGGAAGGATGAATCCTAGGACATGATGTTATCAGATGATGATGAGATTGACTAGATGATGGGATAGTGATACAAAGAGTTGACCAACCTATTTACCTACTGACCTAGACTTAAGACCCTGACATTGGAGTTCACACTTTCAATTTGCTATACTTGTTTTTGATTGCGTTGTCGAAGGTGACGATCAATTTATTGTGAGTGGAAGTTTATTGTGGGTGAACGTGAAATAAGGTGGATGATTTTTTTGGTTTTTTGAATGATTTTGGTATTTTGAAATGTTTTGAGGCTGTTTTGGGATTTTTGAAATGTTTTACAAATGTTTTGATTTTTAATTTTTTTAATGTTTTTGGTGTTTTATGATATTTATGAATGTTTTTTGGATTTTGTGTCTTGGCCCCCCATCAATAATGGCCTTACCTACATTTAAGCTCAAAGAAGACGTAGTTCAGATACCATCTTTTTGATGTTTTCTGACTTTTTGACTTGTTTTGGGATTTTGACATGTTTTGGATGTTTTTGGATTCACATGATTTTGACGATTTGGATATGGATATGTGATGATATCAATGCTCTATTTTTGGGATTTTATTGAAAACCAAGCTAGGTTGATTGATCAGATTGATGGATTTGTGATGATAACATCGTTGAGGATACACAATAATGCAAGGATAGTGTTAAGCAACACGAGGGTTGGGGAGTATATCCCGAGATGATGATGGATTGGTTGGATTTGATTGATAGAGATTTTGAAGCTTGATTTGGAACAAAATTGTTTTGATGATTTGATGTGATGTTGAAGTGCAAGTTAGATGTGACTAATATTGATTGTTTGGATTGATGTTCGATGAAAGATAAAGCTTGATAAGGAATATCTTCTTGTCAAAATATGCCATGGGTTTGTGATTTAGATTTTTTGCTCACAAATGATTTGACCAATTTTATTTTTACATTTTTCAATGTTTAGATCACCACATAAGTTGGAAGATATAGATCAAGACTTATTCCTGAAGAAAGATGTAAATATTTGCCCCTAGTGCCTAGCAATGTATGGAATGCCATGGGTGGATTCTTGGATAGATGTATGAATGGATGGATATGGTAAGAACAAAAAGGATGCCAAAGATTATCTTGTGATAAGATAAGGTGTTTGAATAGAGGATGCTCATTTGGATAGTGCTTCATGGCTTAGCTAATATTGGGTAGGATAGGATCAATGAAAATGACCCATGTCAAGATGTTTACCATAAGAAAGTATAAAGTGTATACCAAAATTTTTAAAGATCAAGATAATTTGGAAGATGGATGCAGATATATGAAAATGGGTTGGATAAATGGTTCATGGATGAATGGATTTATTATGGATAAGATGGATGGAATTTTAGCTTTATTATGGATGTGATAAGATACTTTCACCTGAAGTGGCACACGTAGATGCTCAATTCTACACATGAAATCTATTTTCTAGGTTTTCATCATGATACCTACCCAAAGTGCCACCATAGTGGTTTTCATTGGAGGACAATTTTTTATCTTTACTATTTTCATGATTTTTTGATTTTTTGTGTTTTTGGTGAAATATTTATGCTCATGCTGAACCACTTGGTATTGCTGATGTTGATGATTTTTTCATAATGTTCCATTGATATCCTGCTTGAAGAAGCTACTTTTCTAAGATATGTGCACTTGAATGCAACTTTTGAGATTCCTGATCTACTTTGTTGATACCAAAGTTAATTGTGTCTCTATGTGCACATCGCAATATAATGCCTTCTGAATCCTTATGATGAAGGGTTGCTACCAATACATGGTCAATGTGAGAATTGGATATCATGCATGGAGGAGTGGATGATGTTGTGTCTTTAGGAACATGAGATGGATTGGTTGATAGTTTGGAACCTTTGACTCTCCAAACTTGGGAAGATGAGAAATGATGGGTGGATACATAAGTGTGCATGGAATTAGGACCAATTGCTTGATATACTTTGTACGTTGCTTGAGAAGCCTAATTTTTCCTTTGTGGACATCTTTGATGGATACTTTTCCCTTTTTTATTTTTCCCCATAGTTTCTTTGACTAATGGAGTTTGATAGGGATAATCATTCTTTGTATTATTTGGTATCCATGTGTAATTGACTTGTCCATTATGCTTCTCAACTTATTTCTCTTTGATAACATTCTTTGTGCTTTGATTCAAATCTTTCTTTTGATGTTGGTCCCAATTCGTGGATGGGGTGATGGGTGGGTGAAGATTCATGACATGGTTGGTTGTAGTATTGGCATTGGTTTTATCATAAGGATTCTTAGTGCTCCCTATGTTGATGTTTTCTTGAGATGAAGTTGCCCCCAATTTTATAGAGGTATCACTAATATTTTTAGATCCCTTAATTGTTGAATAACCAAGACCTTGATACTTAGGATTGCCAATAATCTGTATTGGTTCTAGGATACCCTATTCATGTAGACCTAATCCTTTGCCTTGATAATTCATTTGTTAAATTTTTTTACTTGCAATAGGATATGATTTACTTTGGAAACAAGATTCTAATCCTTCTTTGCTCTGTTGTGTATCTTCAAAGATGATAGCTTCTTCATTGATAAAATAGCTTTCCCTAAAAAAGGAAAGTGATCCAAGTTTATAAGTGATAGGATCCTCCATAAGTGGGATAACTTCCTAGTTCATATCTTTGGCCTGATCTTGTGAAATATCAAATTTTAATGGTTCTTCAAGAGGTATTGATGATTCATTGTCCATGTAAAAGTCTTCCTCATGATTCATTTTTTATATGTCTTCATGGGATATTTTTGATTCACAACTTCTGTAGAAGCATTCTTCATGACCCCTTTCTAATATGTCTCTAGATTTTTCTATATCTTTATCAGGTGTACAAATGTTAAGAGTAGGAGAATCTTGTTCCTTTGTAATGATATCAAGAGTATGCGACTCTTGTTTTGAATGAAGACCATCCACATGTCCATCCAAAGAAAGCATCTCATGGTTATATGGAGGAGTATATGCTATATAGATATGATCAGTATTTGTGAGATCTTGTATATATAGGAGAGTTCCCATTAGATCATTATAGTATTGTGGATATATAAATTCTTGATCTTGGTTAATGTTGGAATTACTTTTGACATACTTTGGATCAAGTTCTTGACATGGGTCAATTTCATAGGATGGATTGCTTACAAATGGATCTTGGACATTGTAATTAGGCATGGGAGGTGGATCAATATCATGTTGATCTTTTAGTTGATTTGGATCAAGTGTTGAGTTGAGGATTCCTTTAATATTCACAACCATAAGGTCGAAGGATGCCAATATGTCTTGGAAAGGACCACTGCTAGACTTTGGTGAAAGATGATGATCATGCTTTGGAATAAAATCTTGAGATATGCCCTCTAACTCATTAGGTGATGTAGATACATTGTCAATATGATCATTGGTGGATGGATCTTGGATTATGTCAATAGGATAAAATAATTCTAACACTCCCTGAAATAGATCATTGTTGGAAATTATTGGTGAATTTTGATCATGATCAAAAAGTGACCATTGATGCATGTTGATTTGATCGTTGGATGAGGTAGAAACATCTTCAAGGTGATCATTGATGGGTAGATATTGATTATTGTCCTCAAAAGCTGTGGTGGAGAGATTTTCATCGTTATCACCAGTGGTTGAATCTTGATCATTATCCTCAATATTTATTATTTTTTGATCAATAAGGTCTTGAATGAGATTTTTGAGTTGAATACAATTTGATGTTTTATGAAGATTTTCTCTATGATACTCACAATAAGATCCACCCCTATTCCAAGGGAAGTTTAGGACAGAGTTGAAAGCACTTACCTTTTGAAGAGTGATGAGTTTTGCATTGAGTAGATTTCTTAGCACTAATTCAATTGGATCTCCAAAAGGAGTGTATTCACATTTGTGATCTTGTGAGATTTGTGCTTGTTGAGGTGATTATTTTTGTGATTGATCTTGGAGATGTGGTGATTGGGTTTTTTGTTGATGTTGTTGATCTTGATATCCAACCTCTAGACATTGGGGATATTCTTCTTGATGTGGTTGTGGAGATAAGTCAATGTTTTGATGAGATAATCCTTTTGCAGTGTGTAGATTTTTGGGGTGGAGATGTCTCTTGGAAAAATGAATCAATTAATTTCCTAACTGAAGCAATTTTATTTCTCAAAATTTGATCTTTATATCCTTTATATAGTTGATTTGGTTGTTGAGCAAGCATATTTGGAATGTATACTTGTGGTGTTTGTATGAGATCATGGAAAAATTGATTTTGAACAATGTCCTAATTTGGGATGATGTTTAGATTTTGTATTATAGGTTGACATGAAACATTGTTGTGGTTGGGAAACACATTGCTTTGATTTAGGTAACCTTGATTTTGCATGGTGTTACCTTGACTTGGATCAATACATGGAGTTGCTAATATATTAGTTGGACTTTGAACAACATTGGTGTGATTCACAAACATATCTTTCTCAAAGTTCACTGGTGTGGATTTGATATGTTCATGTTTGATAAGCTTGTATTTGGTGTAGTCACATTTGACATGTATGGATTTGGTGGGATAATGTTGTTTGGAATAAGAATCATGCATTGATTGTTTGGTTGATAGATTTGAAGGTTTTGAATTTGATTTAAATCTACCATAGGGAAAGGTGGTCCAAAATTTAGATTGGGAAAAATCACATTTGTTGTATCATTGAGGTTTGTAGGAGATAATGATCCCATGTATGGATTGTATAAATGTAAGTTTTGATAATCAATTGGTATTGTAAGGCCTTGATAGTTTGGTTGACTTGGATTACTCATGATGTATGAATTAATTTTATATTCCATTTTTTTCTTATGTTTTGAACTTGTTGCAAAAGTGAACCTATAAGGTGTTTAGGACCAATGATGAGATGAAAGGTGAAAGAGTGAGTGATATGGGTGTTTGAGCTTTTTGAGAACTTTGGATCAATACTAGACTTAGGGTTTTGGTTTTTATTGGTTTGATTTGGATAAATGAACTTTGTAACCCTAAGATGTTAGATGTGGTCTTAGGATGGACTCATCCAAGAGGTACTAATTTAACTAGAGGTATGAGAAAGGATGCATTCTCACACTCCCAACTAAACAAGGTGATTTTGATTTGGTATAAGGATGTACCCAAGTCTAGATAATGATGTTTCCAAATCTCTAAAGTTGTTTGTGGGATGGAGATGATAAATGTTTGGGATGGATGATGTGTTTGATTTGATCCTAAATGAACCTAAGAGGGACCTTGTTTACAAGACCAAGATAGTGAAGACCATGATTTTCCCTAAGAGTAGTTCAAACAAAAAGACCAATGTTTTTCTTGGAAGACCATAAGACAAAAGATTACAAGCACATGTGTGGGGTTCAATTGATTTAATCTTGGTTAATGAATTTATTTTGCCACATCCACACCTCTTGCTTAAGTTTGAAACTGAATGTCTATGTCTCAATTCCATTTCATCCCACAAGGTCCATTATGTGGAAATCAAGAGAATCAAGGCAATAGTTCCTTAATGCTGACTTTAGAGAAATCAAATTGAGATATAAGCCCAAATATTTAGAAGCCTCTAAGGATAGAATCCCTAGGGAAAAGCAATAATATATGGTATTTTTAAAGGTATTTTCTCTTTCCAAAGGGTTTGAATTTTGATGACCTTGTTGAATGTTTGTTTCCACGTTTTGAGATTTTAAGAAAAGTGTTTTGATTCCAAAACAATGCACAACCTTAGGATAGAAAAGGAAATATTTGTCAGATTCCCAATTGGATTTCTCTAGTTGTGCTTATTTAGAGTGGATGATTGGAAGCTTGACCACACTAGCTCCCTCTTATGCGACACTCACTTCTCGGGATAGCCAAGCTTTGAGTTCTCATGAATCTCCCATGAAAAAATCTTCATCTCTACTAAGAATCGCAAGTACATGGGACAAATTCAGAGGTCTGAATTCCTCACAGCAACAAATAGTTAGGTATTTTGGATTCTACACAAATTGGTTCGTAATCAAGGCACCTATTGAGAAGGCCACATGAGAGGCAAGATCAACCCATATAAAGAGTATCACCTGCTTGTTCGTAGGACCTCATGTAATGCTGAGATTTCCTCAACATTCAAATTTATATACCAATTGGGAGTAGCTTGGCATTTAGCTCATTACCAGTTTGAGTCGTTCTGTTGGGGTGAGTAATTTTTCCCATCAAGGTAGGCTCTCTAAAGTTAAACAATAGCGAAGAAGTGTATTTGTAGTTTGACCACCTAACACATTTAGGAGGGAGCACACACAATGCCTTTTCTTCACACTCGCATGTTTTGTTCAATTCTGAAAACCCAAATTTGAAATGTGGAGGCAATCTTCTAGACAACCTAATGCCACTAAAATGCTTTTGATTCTCAAGATCACCATGAAGCACGAGAGAAGTGCATATGCATTTGAATGACACAAGTTTCTAGAGAAGATTACAAGACAAAGAAAACACGAATTCTTTTTAGTCCTCAAAGCAATGATGGATTCTTTTTAAGAACCAAAATCAAATGTGAAGTTGTTTGTCTAATTTTTAAAACCCAAAATCAAATCTAGTGAGTTTTTAATGTTCTTTTTAACCTTACTTTGACAAATCTTGTGTAGATGGTTAATTTTAAGCCCAAAGTAATGCTAGTTGGTCCTAAAGAATGAATGAAAAATAACATATGATGGGTTATTTTCCCATGAGTGTTTGAAAACACTATTACAATGGATATAAAATGATTTTTATTTCACTTCAATGCTTCATGTTCCTCTTAAAATCTGAAATTAATGCTTAAAATGTTAGGTGAGATCAAGAAACAAGAAGATATGAAGCTTAGATGAATGATTAAGCATAAAAACCCTAAAACTTAGACCAAGTTACAATATGATTTGACTTTAGGTATAAAATTGAAAATTTTAACTCTAAAAAAATTGAGAAACACCTACACCATTGCATAGCTTATGAAATTCTACCGCATTTTAAAAAAATCTTCGAAAAAGACCTTCGTATGACTAAGATATGGCCATTTTAAGATTGACTATAAAAGAAAAAAAACAATAGCATCACCATTTGAACATGATCAATGTCACTATTTAAGACTTTCAACGTCGCTATTTAATACTTTCACGTTGCTATTTATAGTTACATTGCTATTTGAGGATTTCAGCGTCGCTCTACTAAATTCAGTGTTGCTTTGTGGAAAATAGAGACCGTGTTTGCATCATTGTTTGTCTTTTCAATGTCGTTTCATCCTAGAAAGACATAAAAGAGAAAAAATGACGGAAATAGAGAAAAAATGTGTTAATTTCGAGATTTGTGCCCTCCTTCTAGCGCCAAAATGCGAATGCTCTTCCTAGACCTTCTCAAACATAAACAAACAAGTGATCATTAGCCAAGAAATAAGTAGGAATTAAGCATTCCCTATGAAACTCATATAAGCATAAGAACATGAAAACAAAGTAGAATATCAAATAAACTATTAATGAAATACTATTCTAATGCTCAAACCAATGTCCCATAGGGGGATTAGCGCTCCTTTGATGTGGAAAGAAGCCCTTTCCTAACCCCTTGATAAGCTTGATGATGGATTTGTGATGAAAAAAGTTTAAAAAATGACTATAATCTTACTAAATTGGATGAAAAGGATGAAATGCTATGAACTCAAATGGCTATAGTAATAATGTATGAAGTTGTGGATCCTCATTGTGTAAATGATGCCTCTATTTATAGAAGCCATGGATTGAAGAGTGAAGAATGGGGAGAATATGGGATTAAAAATTGGATCAATGTCATTGTGCCACTTGTCAACATGCTAATGAATCTTATAGGAGATGTGCTCACACATGTGTGAGTACATCTTGGGAGATGGGATGAGTAAGAAGAATAAATGCCAAGGTGGCTTGTGTGTAAGAGCTCTTTAATGCGAAAGTGGCTCAAAAAAGAGGTCAACATTCCTTTGGGAGGGAAAAGTCAAATAAGTGGAATATTCTAAGAATATGCCCTTTTGAAAGAAAATAAGGTAATTAGTAAATCAAATAAATTGATTTACATGTGCAACTTGGTTAGTTGACCAAGGTTGATCTACCCTAGGGTGGAGTTAAAATTTAGAGAAATGAGGGATTAGTGTTAGGAGTTAATTAATTTAGGATTAATTAACTTGAATCAAATTAATTGATTTATGACATTTAATTTAAATGCTTGGGTTTATTTAAATCAAATGAGAGGATGGAAGAACATTAGGATTTTAATTAAATAAATTGATTTATTTAATTAAAGGAAGATGATTCAAAATAATCTGATAAAGTGTATTATCTGATTTTGGGAGATAATTCAATGAATTTAATTAATTAAATAAAGATTATTCAATTAATTGGTTAGTGCGGAAGTGATTAAGGAAGAGTTGGTGTTAGTTAATCAAGATCAAGTGCATGATATCAATCGGGATATTTTGACTGTTTATTTATACATACATACATACATACATTACCTATATACATGTACATGCATATACATGTGTATATATATATGTATGTATATATATGTACATATATATGTATATGTATGTATATATACATGTACATACTTACATATGTATGTATGCACATGTATATATGTATATATGTATGTATGCACATGCATATATGTATATATACATGTATACACATGTGTATGCACATGTATATATGTATATATACATGTATACACATGTACAAACATACATACATACATACATACATACATACATACATACATACATACATACATACATACATATATATATATATATATATATATATATATATATATATATATATATATATATATATATATATATATATATATATATATGTACAATATACACATGTGAATGTTTTTGATTAAGGTAAAACATGTTTTAAAGGGGCCTGAAACCCTTTACACAAAATGTAGGATTAAAAAAGTTCAAAGAAGCATTTCTGCAACCAAACAAGTTTTACAGGGACTTGAAACCCAAAATTCAAAGCAAAATAAACAAAAAACAAGAGAACCAATAGGTAACGTACAACAAAACTACCAAAAAGCAACAAATAAATAGCTAGAAACAAACAACATAACTGCTATAAATATTTTGATTGAAGGCTAGGGGTCAACACCTTTTAAACTAGTTGCACATTGGTGTTTTTAATTACCCATTGTGAATGCCAATCTGTACCTGGTTAAACATGAACAAACACAAGAGCATTAGTAATTTAAACAAGAATAAATAACATTCCCTATGAAATTCTTAAGGATTCTTAGAAATGGAAACAAAGCACATAGAAGCATAAAAGAACATGAAATGTACTAAGAAAACCAATCTAAGCTACTCAAACCCCATCCCATAGGGGGATTGGTGTCACTTTGATGTGGAAAGTGGCCCTTTCCCAATCCCTTGTAGACAAGCTTCAAGATGTTGATGTAAAGTGGTGATGTTGATGCAATGAGATAGTAGATTCAAACTAAAATTGATGAACAATGCATGTGATGATGGACCAAAATGAGAAGAGTAACAATGCCTTCCAAAAGTGGATCCATATTCAAAGAGGAAGCCTCTATTGATAGGAAAGAAGGGTTGAAGAATGGGTAAATTTGGGCAATGTGGGACTAAGATGGGAATCAATAGCCTTGTGACACTTGTCACAAGGCTAAGGAAAGCTATGGGGATATGTGATCACACATGTGTGAGCACATTTTGAGAGAAGGGATGAGTTAAGGGATGTAGGTGAGAATGTAAGGGAATGTAAGAGAGAATTTAAGGAATATGGTTGGGGGTGTAAGAGGGATAAACACCCTTGTAAGAGACAATATGGTATGTAAGAGGAATTGAATTCCCTTGTAAGGGGCATTAAAGACATTTGTAAGAGGCTTTTAAAGCCTTTGGAGGGAATTTCAATAAGTGGGTTGTTGAGAGAATACTCTCAAAGAATATGCCCTTGTAAAGATAAATAGCTTATTTATCAATTCAAACAAATGAATTTCATGTGCAACTTGGTTAATAAACCATTAGTTTATTTGCCCGAGGTGAAGTTAAAAGCTAGCGGATTGGATAATGAAGATTAGGAGGTAGTTTAGGGTTAATTAATTAAGAATTAATTAACTTAGGTGGGTTAGGGGTTTGTGACATGTAATTAAGTAGTTAGATTTATTTAATTAAATGAGAGGACATAGGAGTTTCAATTAAATAGTTTGATTTATTTAATTAAATGTGATGAGAGTTAGTGAAAAGAGGATGAGTTAACTTGATAAATTTGAATATTTAATTAATAGGAGAAGGTGATTAATTTAATTAAATAATGTAGATTATTTAATTAAATAGTTAGTCAAAAGTGATTCAGGAGGAAACAATGTTAATTAATTAGATTCATATGTGTAATACCAATCAAGAATATTTAAGTGTCTATATTTTTCCCCTCTTTGAAGCGAGGTACATGTTATGTTGGTTCAAAGACTGACACATTTCAAAATCAACTTTGCTTCCAAGAACAAAATTCAAAAACTTCCTAATGTTTTGGATGCCCCACTGTTGCTCAAACAGAAGGAATTATTTTGCTACACTGCCCCCTCGAGAGATTGGGTGAAAACTTCAATTTTTAGGTCGAACTCATGAAAAAGATTCAACAAAGGTTCAACTATAGAAAATAGTCTACAAGACATGAAAACAAGTTGAAGATGCTAAAAAATGCTCAAAATAGGATTCATTGCTCAAAAATGGATAAATAGGCTCAAAACCTTAGTTTCCCTCCTTAATTAGGGCAAAAAACCCCTATTTTTCAAGCTTAAATAGGAGAGGAGAGGTCATTTTAAATTCATTTGTGCATTCACTCTTAGAGAATTCTAACGATTTTTCTCTGATCTCTGATGCTATGGATGGCCGTGTGTTTCCCAAGCATCGTGTGAATCAAGTTTGTGAGTATTGACGACCTCCAAACACAGGACCCCCAATACACAAATCAAAACTTTTCTCATTTTTCATGTTTTAATGCATTTTTTAGGGTTGGAAAGTGTCAGTCAAAAGTGACATTGTATTGTGTCATGTTTGCTCTGGTCAACATCACTATTGATGTTGGAGCATCGCCCTTATGAGATAGCATCGCAGGGCATATTTTAGATAGGGCGTCACACAAATTTTTTTGACTCGCCTTTGTCAAATTACGTCATGCGATCTATTTTAGGTATAGCATCATTTATAAATGTCAATTTTCCTTTGCTATAGAGTGTCACACAAGGTGATTTAGGTATAGTGCTGCCCCAAAATTCTGATTCGCTTTTGTGAAATAGCATCATTTTTTCTTTTAGTGTTGCTATTTTAAAAATATTAGAGTGCCGCTCTTCAAAAATAGAGTCACTTTTCTTTGTTAGGGATCAAACATAGGTTTCTTTCATCATTTTCCATAAAGTTTGATGCGGTGCACTTCATGAGTGCAAGAGGTTCTTTGCTTGCTCTTGTCGGAGGACCATCGATGTTGTATTCTTTGTAGGGTGAGAGACTTGACTTATGAGGCAATGTATTTCTTGGGAGCATTTGGTTTCGGGTTTGTTGCTAGCATGCCAGTGACTTATACTCACATGGCAATGATTAAAGCTCTAGTCGAGTGGTGGCAGAGTGATACATCTTCATTTCACTTTCCTACTAGAGAGGTGACAATGACTCTTGAGGACGTGTGGCGGATCTTGCAGATCCCTATCCATGGTGAGAGGATCATTTATGACATAGAGGTTGGAGGGGATTCCATATTTTAGGTGCTTGATGTAGATGAGTACGATCTTGATAGCAGGCAGATTAACTTGTATGCCTACGAGGGGATTGCTCCTGACTTGACATTATTTGTGGGATCATTGATTGTAGGGGTCCTCGTATCAGATTGGAGATCTAGAGGATTCAGTTTTGGTTGGGGTATAGTGTGGGTACGCATGATGGAGGACATGAAAGTATACGCCTGGGGCCTAATGGTTCTTGCCTCTCTTTATCATGACACACATCAAGTAGTATATTGCGGTATACACAACATAGGAGTTGGGGTGACTCTACTCCATATTTGGGACTATGAGCATATTGCAGCACTACTACTAGTTATCACTCTTGTTGACACAAATTATGATGAGCCTGTAGTGTATAGATACAGGGTGATGACCACTCTACAGTATACTGGTATCACAGGGATCCCGCACTGGAGGCTGGTGATAAATGAGATGGTAGTGTTTCGATGGAGGCCATGGATCTAGGGCCAGTGATAGTTGGGCGATGATAAACATTTGTTCCACACCTGCAAAACTAGATACATGTAGGGGCGAGAGCACTAGATGATAGAGTGCTACCTTCTTGATCAGGTAGCTTGATAGTTTGGAGAGGTGCAAGATGCACCCCAAGATGGTTATATAGTAGTATTTGCAAGGAATTCTAGAGAGACCACCTGGGGACAACAAATCCTTCCCCAGGTCATTGTGGACGAGTTTAGGTAGTTGGTACCACAATCGTGAGTTTACTTTAATGGGCCTCAAGATGCAAGCACGATAGTGGCCTACAATGCATATTGGCAGGTTCATTCCCCAATACAAATTATAGATCCAACCATTATACCAGTGCCAGGAGAGGATGACAAAGGGGTCCTTGGTTAGAGCAGTATCAATAGCCACCTCATGATGGGAAAGATCAGAGACATGATCAGAGACAAGATGATCAACAGAGGCAAGATCAGGAGCCTCCCCTAGTATAGTTGATAGGACAGAGGCCCCCACAATAGTCACCACAACAACCACTACCAAGTCCTAGTCTACGAGATGCTTAGATCGTGACATTGATAGCACAAGTGCAGTAGTTGATAGCCTAGCTGCAGGTGATCACCCTAGAGAGAGATCATTCCAAACAACAGCTATAGACTAACACGAGAGAGAGGGATCATGAGAGGCAGCTACGATAGGATGTAGACATTGATTTGGCCGAGGAGATAGAGCGTAGGCAATAGCTGGAGGCTATTGCATAGCAGGCATAGGGGCAGGTGGGGGTGATGATCCCCTTAGAGATGTATGGGAGGGCCATGTTGTAGGTCTCCTATTACAGGTTATTGTATTATAGGGAGTGCCCTCAACATCGACGATAACCTATTTTTTTCATAGATGAGCAGGGTGGCACTGAGTGGGTCCCATGGTACCCCATCAGTTAGTCGTCACCAATCAGGTTCTCACTAGGGTGATCGCTAGAGTCAAGGATAGCTAGCCTTTACTATAGACACTTTTTAGATGTACAACCTTATTGTTGATACATTCATTGGATGAGTTTTTGATAGCATCTTGTATATTATTTTGATGATATTACACACTGATTTTGATTTGTATCATGACATTCAATTTTTTGATATATATATATGAGATGGCTCCGATGTGACATTTATGATGTGATGTCTCTCTTATTGCATGGTTTATGTATGGATGGATGCATGAGATTTTGTATGGATGTATTTACTTCTATTTATGCTTATGATTTATGATGCGATGCATGCAATGCTATGGATGTATGACATGGATGCAAATGTGATGTATGGTTTACTTTCCTTTTCAGTATCTTTTCTATGTGATATGATTTGATGATGAAAGATGTATTTATGGATGCATTTATTTTTGTGATATGATGGTGTTATGGATAATCTATATATATATGTTCATGATATGGATGTGATAGATGGTTATGTAATGTGATAAGATGCTTAGAATAATAAATCTATATTATTCTAAACAACCTAAATGATAATGATGATGCAATGGATGGATTAAAATGCTTAGAAAAATGAATCTATATTATTCTAAACAACTTAAATGATAATGCAATGGATTATGTTTCCTATTATTATGATATTCTATGATTATGGTGGGATGTGTGCATGCTAATTTTTTGTGGATGCAAGATGGATGTATTTGTTTATTTTTGCTGAATCTCATGATACCATGTTAGCATGGGAAGAAGATAGAAGAATAAGAGGGATCAACCCTTGATTCCAAGAAGATGCAGGAGTCCAACAAGTCTTATGAATTGTCAAGACTTTATTAGATATGATGACGAGTGATGATGATTTTTCTTATCCAAGGATTGGGATACGAACGACACAACTTTCCTTATGTTTGATAAAAAACATAGATATGATGCATCAAGTATAGAAAACCAGGATGGCGTGGAATCTAGTGCAATGGAATTTGAATTGAAAAATAGATAGGAGTATTATTTTTCACACTTGACATACAAAATCATTACTACGATATACTTTAGAAGCTTCAAACATCTTAGACCAAAACACATAAAGGCCTAACCTCCCAATTTAATAATCAACAAGCGGTCCAAAAAAAATTCCATATACACCTAACAAAGCAAGTATTCACCAAGGTTATATTACAAGAACATTAAACAAGCACAACGAACAAAAGATAATGATCAATGCCCCATTCGTTTCTCCCTAATTTTTTTTGATAGACATCATAGAGGTCATTGGAATGAGCGCAATAAGATAAATCATAAGAAAAGATCAAGCAAACAAACAAGCTAATGTTCTTCATACCTCTAGCCAAGACTAAAACTATAGTGATGTCTGATGTTGATGTCCATGGTAGGAGTGATCCATCCTAGGACATGATTGTTAGATGTTTCGAAACTAACGAGATGATGGGCTATTGATACCAAGATTTTACCAACTTGTTTACCTATTGACCTAGACTTAAGACCCTCATGTTTAGGTTTACACTTTACAAATTTGCTACACTTGTTTCCGTTTATTTTACCAAAGGTTGAATATGACAATCAATTTATTACAAATGAAAATTTATTGTGAGTGAAAGAAAAATGGGATGGGCAGTTTTGGTATTTTCTAGAATATTCCAATGTTTTTGGTGTTTTTGCAATATTTTGAGGCTGTTTTTGGAATTTTGGGGTGTTTTACAAATATTTTGATTTTAAAGTTTTCGAATGATTTTGTGTTTTCTAAGATTTTGACCAAGAACCTAACCTAAAAGACTAGCCTCAAGGGTTGATCAAAGATTATCCTTGCCTATGTTATACGTGCAAAGACCACGTAGTTCGATTAACATATACTTGTTTATTGATGAAGTATGAACATTGATGGATTAGCAATTATTATGTCACACTCCTAGGGATTGACCTAATGCCTTAGAGGCTGATCAAAGACTAGCCTTGCCTATGTTTAAGCTCAGATACAACTTAGTTCGACATGGTGACTATGTTTTTGGCTTTTTCTATTTTTGACCTATTTTTTGGATTTTAATGTGATTTAGATGTTTTTGATTTTTGTGATGATTTTGCAAATGTTTTTGGATTTTTTAATATTACAAAAGGCTTTAAAGAATATAAACGAATCTGATATGATGTAAGGATAAAAAAATTCCCCTAGCTCTGCGATAGACTACCTCGATATAGGCAGGACGAACTGACCTTAGGCATGTGCCAAGTAGTACTAAAGGGGAACATGATACCCCTAATAGCTAGCTATGATACAAATGCAGACATGTGATGGAAAGAATAATGGAATGATGGATGAATACGATGGAAAGTGACATAGAACAAGCCAAATAATTGGTGATGGATGGAGAATGCTTATTTACATGAGGCGCCTGATTGCTAGGTTTTCACCAAGGTACTTGCCCAAAGTGCCACCAAAGTGGTTTTCACTATATGACGATTTTTCTCTTTACTGTTTTGAATCCTTTTTATATTTAATTTTTTAATTTTTTTGGATTTATACCTTGCTATCCTAGGCATAATTTTTTTTGCGATGAGAACTGTTGATGGTTCCTGCAAGGGTTCACCTTCAAGTGTCGACAACTAATATGCTCCTAATTTGTAACTTATTGTGATGATGAAGGGTCCCAACCAATTGGTTTCAAACTTCCCTTTTCTCTTTGGATTTGGTAAATTCTTTTTATTCTCCTTCAACACTAGCTCTTTGACTTGGAAGGACTGAATTTTGATCTTCTTGTTATAGCTCCTTTTAAGACGGTTTTGATAAACTTGTAAGTGATTCAAAGCATCTAGGCAATGTTCATCTAGTAGTTCTAGCTCATTCAACCATGACACCCTATATTCTTCATTAGTGATAAGATTTTACAAGGATATCCATAGGGATGGGAGCTCTACCTGAATAGGTAGGATAGCTTTTGAGCCATATACTAGGGAATAGGGTGTTGTACTTGTAGGTGTGTAGATATTGATTCTATAAGCCCATAAGGTGTGGTTTAACTATAAATTCTAGTTGCGGCTAGCTTCATTGATTATCTTTTTAAGGATGTTCAAGATGGTTTCATTGGAAGCCTCAGCTTGGCCTTTACCCTGGGGGTAATATGGTGTAGAGAATTGGTGTTCGATATTGAATCTTTGGCACAACTCACAGACATCCTGGTTCTTAAAAGGTGTCCCATTATTTGAGATAAGGGCTTGTGGAACATCATAACGATAGATAAAGTAGTTTAGGATGAACTTGGAGATCAACTTTCCCATGATATAACTCATAGGTATGGCTTCAACCCACTTCATAAAGTACTTCTTGGTGGTAATGATAAAATTGTGGCCATTGGATGAAGTAGGTGTGATCTTCCCTATGAGGTTGAGTCCCCACTATGAAAAAGGCCAAGGTGTTATGATGGGTTGAATTTCTTGAGCTGGTGGGTGGATGAGGTCCCCATGCTGCTGATACTATAAACATTTCCTAACATACTCATGAACCTCTCTCTCCATGGTGGGCCAATAGTACCTCATCCTCAATAGTTTCTTGGCCAAGGTCATACCACTCGAATGTGATTTAAAAATGCCTTCATGTAGTTCAGTTAAAGTATTCAAAGCTTCCTCAGGGTTAAGGCATCATAATAGGGTCCCCTTGATACTTCTATAAAGGGTCTCCCCTAAGATAATGAAATGGGATGTCTTTTTAAAAAAGGTTTTCTTGAGGTTCAAGGTGATGTCATTGGGGAGGATTATTCATTTTAGGTACGTGAATATGTCATTATACCAAGGATCATCTGGATTGATGATTTCACACACAAACTCAAATTTTGGTACCTTTAAAGGTGGGACAAGAAACTCCTCTATGAAAAACTCATATTTATGGGTATTCTTTGGGATGTATAGTAAGGACCCAATTGTTTCTATAACATATGCGAATCTATTGTTCACTTAAGATATCTGCTCAAATGTTATATTAATGAAGAAATCTTTGATATTTCAGCTAGATTCTTATAGGGGGTAAGCTTGTCATCTTTGGTTTGATAATAATCATTGACCTAATTGATGATTAACTGTGAATCCCCATAAAATTTCAGTGCTAAGATCTACCATTGTACCACTATTTTGAGTCTTATGATAAGAGCCTCATATTCTACAATATTTTTGGTACATGGGAAGGACAACCGATATGATTTTGGAATGCAATCCCCTTTTGGTGTGATGAAGAGGATACCTGATCTTAATCCATGTTGTGTATAGGAACCATCAAAATACATTTTCCAATGATCTGCTATATTTAGGAGGAAGACTGACTTATCCAAAAATTATGATACTACCAGATTCTCAGCATATATGGGTGCCTTAGCCAATTGATCTGCAATGACTTTCCCTTTGATGGATTTTCACTCTACATATTCTATGTCAAATTTTGTCAAGATCATAACCAACTTAGCCATCTGCTTTGTCAGAATTGCTTTGGCCAATAGATATTTGAGGAGATCTATTTTGGAAATGAGTTTTATCTAATGGGCGAGCATATAGCGCCCGAATTCTTGTGAGGCAAATACGACTGCAAGAAATTCCTTCTCTATGAAAGTGTAGTTGAGCTCATGTCCCACTAAAGTTCTACTGATATAGTAGATTTCCCTCTCTTTGCTTGTTTCATCATGTTGAGCGAGGAGAGCCCCTAGTGCCACTAATATAGTTGAAATATACAAGATCAATGGTTTGTTTGGGATTGGTGGCATGAGGATTGGCAACATTAGTAGATACTCCTTGATTTGGTTGAATCATCTATCACATTTTTTCCCATTTGTAAGTGATCCCCTTGTGCAACAAATGAGAATAGGGGACATTATTATCTACTAGTTGTGCTATGATTCTTTTGATGGATTGTAACCATTCTTTTAGACCTCACAACTATTTCAGTGTTCATGGTG
Organism: Sequoiadendron giganteum; assembly: GCA_007115665.2. Classification (NCBI taxonomy): domain Eukaryota; kingdom Viridiplantae; phylum Streptophyta; class Pinopsida; order Cupressales; family Cupressaceae; genus Sequoiadendron; species Sequoiadendron giganteum. The sequence goes on along the minus strand of CM021101.1, from coordinate 741,068,711 downwards.
CCTCCATATCTAGAATCGCCTTCAACTTTGCTAGATCAATCTCAATTCATCTTAATGACATAATGTAGCCCGAGATCTTACTTAAGGTCACATTGAAGACACACTTCTTTGGATTTATCCGAACCTTGTACTCTTCAAGTCTATCAAATATTAGTCCCAATGTTGATATGTGGTCTTGTCATTTCCTTGATTTAGCTAATATTCCATCCACATAGTCTTCTACTGTCTTGTGTATCATGCCATGGAAGATCAAGGTCGTAGCTCTCTGATAGGTGGATCTGATGTTCTTTAGCCTAAATGACATCATGTTCCAACAATAAGTGCCTCATGGACATGTGAATGTTGTCTTATGTTGGTCCTCCTTAGCGATTATATTTTGGTTATATCCTAAAAATCCATCCATGAGTGATAAAATTTCATGTCTTGTAGTGAGATCCACGATCATGTCAATGGTGGGTAGAGGAAAATCATCCTTGGGACATGCCTTATTTGAATCTTTAAATTCAGTGTAGATTTGAATGCCCCTAGTGGGATTGGAAATTGGTACAAGATTGGAAACCCATTCTGGATAATCAATGGGCCAGATAAATCTTGCATTGAGGTTTTTTTGTAGTTCCAATTTGACTAGTAATGCAATTTGTGGATGCATCTTTCTCAGCTTTTGTCTTATTGGTTTTGCCTCAGGATATACTACAAGGTGGTGGAAAAAAACTTCGAGATCTAGACCTAACATATCCCCATATGACCATGCAAATTTTCTCTTTTTGTCTATGAGGAATTCTCCTAAATTCTTTTGTTCTTCGACCAAGAGAGATTCTGCATAAAAGGTGATTTGAGGTGCCTCTTCGGTTCTCAAATTCACTAGGTTGCAATTCTTTGCTAGGACTGGCGACTTCTCTTGATGTATAGAACTAAGGGGAAGATTGAATCCCTCATATTTTGGCACCTCAGAGAGGTTTTCACCATTGGATACGTCCTTTTTTTTTTACTATTTTGTGATCGAAAAGTTCCACAATGTGGTTTTCACTTAAGGATCGAGATGTCATTCTCATATTTTCAATTTTGCGACTTAGAGATCTAATCGTTTCCCCATAGTATACATGCATGTCTAGATCAATGTTGAATCCTTCTTTGTGATCTCCATATGGCATGTTGTCCCTTACTCCCATAAATTCAGAGAGACCTTTGTCATTTTGGAAAAAATCCAAGATTGGTGGGCTTGTTGGTCCTAGTTTATGAGTTGGGGGTATATGAGTTTTAGTTTAGTGACTTGGTTACTTGATTTAAATGAGGTAGTGGTTATCATGAAAACATGAGAGTCCTCATCAAATAGGGTTGTTATATTGAAGGTATATTCATCGAGGGGAATACTAGTTGATACTGGTAACTTAGGGGAAGCTTTGACTATTTTAACAAGGGTACGCTTGCTAATAATGGTTACTTTGCTAGTGATACAACTAAGGCCAAGATTCTGTAAGATTTTCTTAGGAATGAGGGGTTCTAGTAAGAAATTTTCATTCTATCCTAGCTTTTCATTCTTGTTATAGCCCCACCCAAGCATCAATTGTAAACCCTTGTTGTCATCCTTCATTAGAAGAATAGGTGCAAATATATTGTCTTGATAGAACAAGTCTGATATGTTCTTTTCGTCCACCACTTCTTTGCTTAAGTCTCCCCACTTTTTGAAAGTGGTAGGTGTTGCTGTAATTTTTTGGATGCACTCTCAATGGGTTGTGTCTTTTCATGAGATTTAGGAGATTAAGGTAACTCTCCTAATACAAATGCATTCTTCTTCAATTTATATTCTGCACAATCATCATCCTGGATTATTGCTTTGATGTTCGGGATACTCTAGATGGAGGATGTCTTTGTCTCAGATTTGGAGGCTAAGGTGGATGGGTCAACAAAGAGAGATGTTGTTCTTTCATCGTTATTAGGAACTTGTGGGATTTTGTAGTACTTGGCTTCCAAGTTCTTGCGTTAGTACAATGGTTCGGGGTCACCATGGATTGTTACTTCCTTATCATGATAAGGGAACTTGACACATTGATGATAGGTAGATGCGATGTCTTGCATCCCATGGATCCATGGAAACCCTAGGAGAATGTTATAGGGAAGATCAAGGTCAAGGACTTGGCATGTGGTTTCTATATTGGTTGGCCCCACTTGGATGGGAAGTTGGATGGTGCTTTGTGAAACCTTCTCTTGATCATCATAGGCCCTGATAGTGATACCCTTTCCTTTCTCAATAAAATCTTTGAAGAATCCTAGATTCTTGATTAACTGCAAGGTATGAATATTAAGACTTGAACCTCCATCCACCAATACTCTCTTGAATTTATTCTTGTGAACCAAGACCTCAAGATGTAGTGTGCGATTATGAGATGGTTGCGTGGGGAGGTCAAGTTCAGAAAATGTGAGAAAATGAGGTGTAGTGATACGTCCGATCATAGCTTGGAATTTATTGGCATATATGTCATTGGGTATGGTGGATGTGGACAAAGCCTTCTCTAGAATATCCCTATGCACCGGTGATATTTTTAGCAACTCCAAAATGGAGATTTGAGCGGGGGTTTTCTTCAACTGTTCCAAGACATTATAGTCACTAGGTTTGGAATTTGAAATTGTAGGTTATGCCTTAGGTGGTGGTGATGGTCCTTGGATGGTGACCTTGCTTCTTTATGCGGTGACTCCACACTCTGTGTTAGGCCCTTTGATATTGATGATTGATACAAACTCATCTAATGATGCTACAACATTATTTTATACATGGTTTATATTTGTATAGTATGTTCCTTTGTCTTTTCCCTTGTTGTGATCAGGCATTAGATTCATGTATATCTTTAAATCTTGGTTCCCTGCTTGTTGGTCAATACTTATATCCCCATTTTCAATGAGGTCTTAAATGATATTCTTTAATTTCATGCAGCTAGCCATCGTATGTCCCTTAATTTTGTGGTAATCACAAAGGTGCTTCTCATTATACTATGGTGGTTTAACTTGAGGCTCTTGGTAATTATCATAAGTATGGAGCATGATAAGGTTAGATTGCGCACACTTTTTTATGACAGATTCAATAGGTTCCCCCAATGGTGTATATTTGTGTTTCTATGGGAAATTGTTCCTTGGGGGCAGTCCTCTTTGAGCATTTGTTTTGTTGACTATTTTGTTGTTGTCATGATGGGTTTGGTTGGGGTGGATTATGTTGATAGGTTGGTTGTTGCATGTTGGTTTGTGGTTGGTATGTTGGTTGGTGTGTGTTTTATTTTGGACCACTAATAACCACTTTGGCATTGACAACACCATGGTTGGTAATAGTTTTGTTCTTATCCCAAGTGCAGGGCTTATTATTATAGCTAGTTGATGGTCGATTGTCCTTGTATGTTGGTGTGTGTCCTTGCATCCTTGTGATGGTTGATGACCGATTGTCAGTTGAAAGGACAAATCTTCCTTAAGATTATAAATGATGGTTCCTATTTGTTGCTCTTCAAGCGTAAACCACTTTCTTTTACTGTATTTGAACCTCCATCACCGCAAGAAGGTTGCAAATGATTCTCCTCTAGCTTGTTTTAGGTTAGATAACTCTTCCAAGCTTACATCCATATCTAGATTGAATGAAAAGTGATCTATGAATAGATTTATGATGTCTTGTAATTTTTGGATTCTAGGAGGTAAATAAGAGAACCAGTTAATTGTGGGGCTAGCTAAACTTCGTGGAAAGAGCCACATTAGATAAGAGTTGTCATAGGCCACTTCCATACAATGCACATGGAACTCCCTAATGTGGTCCTCAAGATTTCCTTTTCCTCTATATTATCAAATTTTGGTATCTCAATTCTTAGTGGGAATGAGACCACAGAAATGTTCCTATCATAGGGATAGGGGCACAAGTCATGTTGGGCATATGATTTTTTTGTCTTTCCTACTTGAATACCTTGTATTTGTTGTGAAATCAATTTGACTTGTGAGGAAAGATTATCTTGTGGATTGGGTGGTGGAAGGTACATGTTTTGAGGTGGTATGTTTGATGAGTTGAATGTGTTATGTGACGTTTGTGGGGGGTTGGCTTGTTGTGTGAATGATGGGGTTGAATATGTTGGTTGCATGTTAAGGTTCAAGGAATTTTGTTGTGTGCTTGTGAAGGGTTGCTGGAAACCTTGTTGTTGTGTAAGAAACACTTGTTGAAATGCCTGTTGTTGTTGTTGGGCTTCTTCTTGTTGTTGTTGTGCCAATAGTGTGTGTAGACACATAAAAATAACCTAGGCTTGCAAGATCTATTTTACCACTTTCGTCCTAGCATAATTATGACATTTTAATTATGTCTTTTTTCCACCTTCGACTATTAATTAAATAATTCATAATTATTTAATTAATTCATGTCTTTTTATTCTTCATGATTATTAAATAAATAGATTTTATTTATTTATGTAATGTGTCACTAATTATCTAATGTCTTCACATAATTAAATAAAGTTCTCAATTTATTTAATTAATCTTTGTCATTTATGTCCTCCTGATTATTAAATAAATATATTTTATTTATTTATTTAATATGTCACTAATTCTCAAGTCTTCTTATAATTAAATAGATTTATTAATTTATTTAATTAATCAATCACCTTCTCTAAATTAAATAATTATTTTAATTATTTAATTGCCTTATTTGACATTTCCCTCATTTTAAATAAAATATTTTTTAAAAAATGGCCTCACATGGTTAATTGCCACTTCTTTTAGTAAATAATCTCAAATCAATTATTTACTATCACACTAAATCCATATTTTGAATTAATTTTAATTCAAAATGGTAATATTCTTCTATAAATCAAGTAATTGCTAAAATTATCGATTTTCTAAATCTCATCTTCTTGTTCAAACTTGATCTTCTTGATTTTACTAATTTTCATCTCACTGTCACATTTATTCTCCATTCTTGATTTAATTTCTTAAATTAAATCTTGTCCACCATTTGGAAATCTTACCCTAACCCTAATTGAGAGTTTCCATTTTGAATCTTGACCATTGATTCTAGGGTATTTCTCAATCTTTAATCTCATCCGTCCATCCAAAATTGCATTTTCTATAAAATGCCAATTTTGTCCTCATTTTTGACATCTCTTAATCTTGAATCTCTTAATATTGTGAAAAGTATTTTGCACTCTCTTGAGTTGAGAATTATTTAGCATTTGTCATTTAGTCCCTTAGTTTTGCATGTAGGATTGATTTTCTCTTGCATAAATAATTAAATCCTTCAACACTTTAGTTAGGACGAGTCCATAATATAGAGTTTCTCATCAAAATATGAGGGCACTTCACATTTTAGCAAGCTAGAAGGTATAATGGAGGTCAGCCATTGAGATTGAAGACACTTGGTGAGCTTGTTGCATTTGTGTTTTCTTTTTATTTCCTTTGCACTTCATTATTTTACTGTGGATTGATATAATATGCATGTGATTTGCTAACATCTAATCTTGCAGGAAAATGCATAGTTACATTGGTGAACCCGAAGTTTTTGCAAGTTATCGTATAGTTTCTGTCATTTTTTTTTGTAGGTATAGGTGTACAGAACAACACATTTGACAGTCCCTACAATGCAAATTCTTTGTTGTGCCGCAGCTGCTTGCGCGAGCAACACAACCACTTTGTCGTGACACATTTGACTGCCCGAGCGACACAATTGCCATCCTGAGCCGCATTTGTTAAAAGCTGAACCGCAAAAGACATATCAAGCCATATTTTCTAGATATAATGACGCATTTGCAACATTGAGCCGCATTTTCTTCGTTGAGACACAAATGACTGGTAAAAACTTTTTTTGTTTTGTCTTTTTTTCAATGTCCTATTTTTTGCTTCTAGATTAGAGATTTTTTGGGATACTAATCTTTCTGTGACAACGTGTGTCAGTCTGGAGTCTAACTCAATTTCATTGATTGTTTATTCAATTTAATTTCACAAATTTGCATCTCACTCATGGGTAAAATGAACAATCACAATTTTGCATTGGTTTAAAAAGAACAATCACACTTTTCATGGGTTTAAAATGAACTGTTAGTTAGCTCACACTACAAACAGTTAAAATGAACCCTTTGCTTGATAACACTACAAACAGTTGAAATGAATGTGTGTTTGTTGTGTTTTGTGATTTAGTTAATTTTCACATCTTCACACTTTCAATTTGGGTTTAAAAAGAACAACCATGCGAGTGTGAGTCAAACATATTGGTGTGCTCTCTCTTTGTTTTTCAACAAAGATTGATTGAACTACGAATATGTTGGCTTGCTTTTGTTAACCTTAGAAACTGGGCCTGCTTTGGTGGGAAAAAGTATTTACCCCAAAGCGACTCAAACCATAAATGAAGCTCTTTAGTTGAGCTACTCCCGATCGGTATACAAATGTGAATCCTAAGGGAAAGCTTAAGATTATGAGTGCAGATATGTTATACGGACCAAGTAGTACTCCCCAAAACCTTGTTGAGCTTAACCTCTTCAGGCTGGAGTGCCTCCTTAATGGAGCTTAATCTTGTGCCTCATGTATGACAACTCGAACAGGTGCCTTAATTAAAACCCTGGTTTTTAGTGTGACCAAAAACCTTCTATTATTTGGTGCAGCAACGGTCATTGCCATGGCACCCACACCTGCATAGTTTTTAGTAGAGATGATCAATCTGCCATGGGAGTTTCATGGAGGTTGGAAGCTTGGTTTCCCTGAGAAGTGAGTGCACTGTAAGGGGGAGCCTATGAGGGCAAGCTTCTGAATTCATCCGCTAAGAATTTGTAAATGTTTTCTATGTAGTTTTTTTTTCACTTTTTTACAACATCATGTGTTTGCCAAGTGTATTAAAAAAACTTGAACGAATGAACATCAATCCCAAAATCTGAAACAACACTGCCAAACTAAAACAAATTTCCTACAATCTGCTGATTTTTTTTTGTTAAAACCACTTTCTGTGACGCATCTTCTATTTCAGACTGCAAGTGCTAGATTCTGAGCCACAATCACTCTGCTACAATGCATGTGCAACTTAAAATGCCAAATTGACTATCTTTCACCATAATTGATTTATCAAACACTGCAATTGCCATTTCGAACTGCATCTGCTTGCTTAAACATTGCAATCGCCTTTCCTACAATGCATCTAATTTTCGGTGACACAATTGCTGCAACGCATTTGGCAGTACCCAAAAAATTTCATTTCATTGTCAGGAAACTGAGACTCCATTCTGTTCATAAAATATTCCAGTCATTTTTCTCTGTTATTCCTGTCTACAACCAAATATTGAGTTGCTCAACTTTCATCATCTTTGCATTTTAAGTTGCATTCTTAGGTTGTCATAGATTTCCATTTCATTCCCCTTATTGAATTATAAGGCTTTTCCATCATTCTAGTCACTCATTTTTTTATAGATTTCAGGAGTAAATTCCTTACCATCCTTTTTCAAAACTTTTCATTCAAAAGTAGGTTATCATTGGACTCAATCACCCTTTTGTATTTAGTCATTACATTTTGTGAACTATTTCCCACTCACTAGTCTAGTGTGGAAATTTCACTTTGTCCTCCTTAGTCCTTTTACGGTCCATTGATATTCCAAACTTGAAGCATTGCCAAAACTTTGAGTGGTCAAGTTTACATCTCCTTAGATTTACCATTAGTGAGTGCATCTTAGAATCCTTTGCATTTGCATACCATTAATCTTTTCACTTTTGGTCTCATTCCATTTGCACTAGTATCCTTTGCATTTACATACCTTTAGTTTCCTTTTAGTCTCATTTGCAATACCACTCACCATCAATGCATAGCATTATTTTATTCCAAATAACCCAAAAAACATATAGTGTCATAACATTTGCATATTTAGATCATCCTCCACCATTTTTCAAAGTTGAGCAAAACTTTTTATGGTTGAAACTAGATTATAGAGAAAAAGAAGACTCATGGGTTCTTTTGGTCCACCAACCTTTACAACTTTTTAAATGACATGAATGCCAATACCAACAATTTCCCCAATAACATGAATGACATGAATACAAATACCAACATGGGGAATTCGTTCATTAATCCTTTTAGTGAGATTTCCATTCCATCCTCTTCACGCAATCCTTTTGAACAATTTGTCCGTAGAGACCAAAATGGGGAAGTCTTTGAAGAAGACATACAAGTTGTTGCCCAAAGCCCAAAAGTGGCCTCTTTTGTGGAAGAATTCATTCTAAATGACTCAGCCAGATATCTAGCCATGATCCTTGACCAAGGGAATAGGTTACCAAAAGGATTTGACCTCAAGACTATTAGAGCAACATCTCTGGATCCCCAATCACACAACACTTCCATGGGAGCCACTTCACAAAACATCATTAACACCATTAATGCTACCTCCCTTGGTCATACTACCACCACAACCAATGCATCCACTATGATCAACACAACGTCTATTGGGGGATCATCCACCCAAACCAACACCACATCACAATCCATTCCCCCATAAACATTCATAGTTTCCTCACAAAATTTTGGATCAACAATGGGTGTCAACACTTCAAACCTCTTTGGGACACCATCTACCTTCATGGGTACATCAACAAACCTGTTATTAGGTTCCTCTAATGCAATGGAAACAATCTCATTAAACCCTTTTGGGAGGAATAAATGAAGAGTTGTCATTCAAGGCACCCAACCTAATGTCTTAAATTCCTCATAGGTTAATACCAACATTCCTTTGAGGCAAAATACCAACATTCCTCAAGGCCATAATTATCTATTTGGGCAAGGCAATCAAGGCACCCAATCTTCCATTCCATTTGGGCATCAACATGCTCAAGGCCAAAAAGGCCCCCAAATTAAATCCAACATGGAGGGATCCCACATCCCAACTTATGCTTCTCAAGTCCATACACAATAGTACATCCTTCATCAAAACGCTCATTTCCAACAACAACCAAATCAGAACACTCATTTTTCTCACCAAATAAAAATCCCAAACCAACACATCTCATCACAACAGGTGGGCACTTAATCCATACGTATCACCAACATGTGTGATGCTACCAACAACCCAATTGTGGAGGCACTCACACTCAAACTTGTTGCTCTTCAAACGCAAGTGGAGACCTTGCAACAATCAAACAAAATGTCTTACATGTCACATGACTTATGTGCGTATCCATTTGACACAACCTTGTATATGCCACCATTTCCTCATGGATATGTGGTGCCACATTTCCCTAAATAAAAAGGGAAGAAAAAACCCATTGAACACATAAGAGAATTCACCACCAATTGCATGGAAATTGCATATGAACAAGCCTATCTCATGAGACTCCTCTCTAGAAGTCTCGTAGTCCATGCACTGGAGTGGTTCTCGCTATTACCTAAAGGAATCAAAACATGGGATGAATTGGCAAAAAAGTTTGTTGAAAAATATGCTCATAACATTGACATAGATATTAACATTGCCTCCTTATACAGACTTACCCAAGAGAATGCAGGAGAGACTTTTATCCCATTCTTTCAAAGATGGAGAACCTTAGCAAGCAGATGTCTGGTAGAAATAACTTAAAAGGAGAAATTCACCATGTTTGTACAAAATCTCCTATGACCGCTCAGATATGGCTTACAAGTCCATTTTTGTACCACCTTTGTTGACCTTGTTGAAAAAGGTGTTCAACTTGAAAAATCCTTGATCGCCAAAGGCAAATTAAAATATTGTGGCAAAACAATCAACACCACCACAAACACTAACCCAAGTGCTTCCAATGACAAAACCAAATATTGGGTTAAAAATAAACACATCACCAATGATGGTGTGGTTGATGTGAAAAACGTCAATGCAACAAGTCATGTACTCACCATTAAAGGAATTGAAAATCAAAATGCACCTGTGACTTCACTGACACCAACTACCAATGCTATTCAAAATAATCTTGCTCAATCTAATCAAAGGCAGCCACGTCAACCATGAAAATTTAAAAAACGCACATACACCCCCTTGGGTGAGCCTATCAAAATTTTCTTAAAGAAAATTATCCAAAACGGTGTCATAAATTTGGAAGAACCTAAACTGTATGACCTCGATCAGTTCAAGCCATTGAGGTTGGATGATAATTCATTTTGTGATTACCACCATGTCAAAGGGCACAAAACTTCCTCTTGCTGTCAGTTACGAAATCTTGTGCAAGACCTTATTGAAAACCATACCATTGAGTTGGGAGGTCAACCGTTTGCATCTAATTCATATCATACAATCCACAAGAACCCATTGCAGGATCATGGTTCTAGTAAACCCTCCTCGTTCGACACAAAGAATAACATTAATGAATCCAATCACATCTGACCTGCCTTCAATTATTTCGGTGGTACCATCATTAACAATCTTCATGCTATTGATGAAGATAAATGTGTCAATACCATTACCATAAAAAAGACCCCAAAATGAAATGTCACCACATGTAAAGGAAAGGTCACCATTCCAGGTCCCTCTTCTCGTCAGCCTAAAATTATTATACCTGGTCCGTCTACCACGCCACCAAAAATTAAGCCAAAGTTCAACCTTATCGAGAAATTGAACAAAACACCCGCTCAAATCTCCATCCTTGAATTTCTCCGCATCTCACCCGCACATAAGGCCATCTTGGATAAAGTTCTACACGAGTCTTCTATCCCAAACAACATTGATGTCAATCATTTCGAAACTATGGTCAAATATTTGAATTCACCTCACTACATTACCTTTTCGGACATTGACTATTCCTCACCCAAAACATCTCATAATGATGCCCTTCATATCGAGGTTTTTGTCCATAAGCATAAGGTTAGATGAGTCCTAGTAGATGGCGAAGAAAGATTGAACATATTCTCTTTAAAATTGGTTAAATCTATTGGATTCTCTAATGCATGTGTGGATGTTACCAAGAGCATTGTCATCAAGGCATATGATGATGAAGAACACGCTTCTAAAGGTGTCATCACAATTCCAATTCATGTGGGACCAATTATTATAGATACAACATGCCAAGTCTTGGATCATGACATACATTACAATATCTTACTTGGTCGCCCATGGATTCATGCCTTAAAGGCCATTCCTTCCACATACCACCAATGCCTGAAGTTCCCTTTTGATGGTACTGAAATTACTATCCCAAGAGATCCTGATCCATTTCAATACTGTACCAATCTAAGAGCCACTGTTGAGCACCAGGTACCCATCACTCGAGAAGCCTCAACTTCCACCTCTTCAAAATATATTGACCCATTTTCACTCACCGAATCATCCATTCCATCCACTTCCACCGCACCATCCTCCTCAACCTCCATACCAAATAATGACCTTCAGATCGAGGACCTTGGCTATGGAGAATTCAAATTGAATACGACTTACTGTATCACCACAATAACTAAGCCACCTAAAGTCTATGGTAGACCATGTTTCGTAGTCAAGCCTAAAACAACTTTCATCCACAAAAAATAGTATTCACACTATGGGGAGATATGAGTAATGAATTCATTATCGAAATAGCTAACTGTATCTATAAAGACCCAGAAGGATTACCTCCACTACCAGTGCATCTCTACGGAAAAGGCTATGAAATATCCAAGGCACTAGTTTTTGATGGCACAAGTGGCCTTGGAAAAGCCAACAATGGAAGGAGAGAACCTATTATTATTTCTACAAGACCAAGGTACATAGGGCTAGGGTTTGACCAACTCGAAATTGATGATTGATGTACCTATGAACTTTCAAGTGAGGACGTAATGACTCCAGAAAGTGTTGAGACAAGTGAAGAATCCCTTACCAAAACTGACTCTGATGAACGTGAATGGGGATCTGAGAAAACCTTGAGTAACTGTGATATTGACTAACTATTCCTGGAACCTGGCCAACCCCCTTTTGAAGAAAGATTCTGACAAGAATACAACATTGATCCTATTGACCATCATTCTAAAAATAAGGAATGGGTAAGTATACCTTGGGATCTAGAAGAACATAAATAATCATTGGAAACATCAGAATGATCCCGCCCCATTCCTGAGCCCACCCATGAGCCTGGCATGCCTGAACCTACTGTCCATGCCTCTGAACTACCATCCAGTAGTCATGATGTTGATACTTTTATCCCCTATTATGACTATGAATACAACTCATCTGAATTTGAATATTGTCCATCCATTGAATCTGACACGGAGGTTGAAATTGGCAACTTTTCCTTCACACTTGAGGCTTCAATTTGCATGCTTTATGTATCTTCCCCATATTTTACCAACACTGACGATGGGATTTCCCTTGTTTACCCACAACTGATTAACTAGGACCAACAAGAGCTACCTGCTATGGATATTTTTCAAAATAATGAGGTAATTGTGGAATTCATGGGACTCCGTGAGGGTATTCCATGGGGTGATCACAAAGCAGGATTTTCTATTGACCTAGATTGTGCAGCTTACTTCGAGGAGATTGTGCAATCCTCCAATCACAAAAATACAAAGAATAAAATAAAAAAATAATTTTCGTTAGGTGAAAACCGCAAGGTGCCTTTTGACAATAAAATACTAAAAATAAAGGACGTATTCGAAGGTGAAAACCTCTGAGGTGCCTAAGGATGGAGGACTAGAATTTCTTCTCGTAACAAAGGAAAAACTGGCAATGCTTATCGAAGACACCATAGAAGTTAACATAGCTACACCAAAGAACCCCAAAATGGTTCTCTTGGCCGCATCATTGTCAGAAGAAGAAAAACCTGAATTCCAATGATTCTTCACAGAAAGGAAAGTTAACTTCACATGGTCATATGTTGACATGCCAGGCCTAGATCCAAAATTGGTATTGCATAATCTTCCTTTAATTCTAGTTATCAAACTAGTGAATAAAAAATTGCGAAAAATCCACAAATTGCAATACTTGTAAAGGCTGAACTAAAGAAGTTATTGGATGCTAGATTCATAAGATCAATAGACTATGCTGACTGGATATCCAATATTGTCCCTATCACAAAGCCAAATGGATAAATCCGCATTTGTACGGATTCCAGAGATTTAAATAAGGCTTGTCGAAAAGATGATTTCCCATTGTCAAATATAGACATGATTGTTGATCTCACAATAGGGTACAAGATGTTGTCTCTCATGGATGGTTTCTCAGGCTATAACCAAATCTGCATTGCACTTGAGGATCAACATAAAAATTGACATTCACATGCCCATGGGGAACATACTGTTGGAATGTCATGCCTTTTGTCTTAAAGAATGCAGGCGCCACATACCAAAGAGCTATGACAACAATATTTCATGACATGATGCACATCCTAATGGAAGATTATGTGGATGACCTCTTGGAAAAATATTTGACACGAAAAGATCTCAAGGTCCTGAAAAATTGTTTTAGACGGTTAGAAGATTACAAGGTTCATTTGAACCCAAAAAAATATGTCTTTGGGGTTACTTCAGGAAAACTATTGGGCTACATAGTTTCACGACAAGGCATAGAGGTTGATCCTACAAAGGTGAAAGCAATACTGGACATGCCTCCACCAAAAGGAATTAGTGAGCTGAGAACACTTCAGGGAAGACTGCAGTCCATCCGATGCTTCATCACATAGTTGGCAGACAAGTGTCAATCATTTAAGTACCTATTATGCAAAAGTATCTCCTTTATATGGACAGACAAATGCCAAACAACCTTCGAACAAATTAAAAAATATCTATTAACACCACCTATCCTAATGCCACCCATGGAAGTCAAGCCATTGATCCTGTATGTCTCTGCAACTACAAATGCACTAGGGGGATTATTGGCACAAAATGACTACGAGGAAAAAGAAAGATCCATATACTATATCAATCGCACAATGATAGGATATGAACTTAATTACACATCTGTGGAACGTGCTTGTCTCACAGTTGTCTTTGCAACACAAAAACTAAGACATTACATGCTGAATCACCAAATGCACCTGGTGGCTAATATTGATCCACTAAAGTATCTTCTAAGTAGGGTAGCATTGAGAGGCTGGTTAGCAAAGTGGGTCATGATTTTGAGTGAGTATGACATACAATATGTTGAGCGCAAGGCAATAAAAGGGTAGGTAATAGAAAATAAACTTGTAGATGCACCCATACAAGGCACTCATCCACTGAGAACTGATTTCCCTGATGAGGCAATCTTTCATGCAAAACCTACATCACATTGGAAACTATATTTTGATGGGTCCCACATTGGTCACGACTTAGGGGCTGGTATCTTGTTCATCACACCACAAGGGGATTCCATTCCTAAAGCATTCTAGAATCCCTTCCCTTGTACTAAAAACATTATAGAATACGAAGCACTGGTCATAGGACTCAAAATTGCAATTAAATGGAAAATTCAAACATTGCTAGTATTCGGGGATTCTCAGTTAGTTATCAACCAAGTGAATGATGATTATGAAACAAAAGATGAAAAGTTTCTCCCCTACAAGAGAATGGCGGATATCTTCCTAACATATTTCAAAATTATTTCTTTTGAACAAATCCCAAGGACACAAAATAAAGCAGCCAATGCCATGGAAACTATTGGATCTCTCTTAGACATCCCCAAAAATGTGCCACAATTTGAGTTGTTAGTGGAACAACTGCTGATGCCTGTGTATGAAATCCTAGAGTTAGAAATGGTTTGTGAACTTGTTGGTCCTAGTTCACCTTGGTACTAGGACATATATGATTATCTGAAGTCCCAAATCCTGCCACCCAACCTATCTGATAATCAGAGAAATTCCTTCATCTAAAAAGCTACCCGATACACCATCGTCAGTGACACCCTATATCGATGTGGCTTTGATAACACCCTTCTTCGCTATCTCAACACTGATGAAGCCCAAAAAACCTTACAAGAATTACATGAGGGAATATGCGGATCTCATTCGAGTGGCCCAACTTTAGCTAGGAAAGTCACCAGATTTGGATACTATTGGTCGACACTAGAAAAAAATGCTCTTCAGTTTGTCAGAACATGTCAAAAATGCTAGGTGCATAGTGACCTAATCCACACACTTGTACATGAGCTAAGACTGATCACTTCTCCATGTCCCTTCGCACAATGGGAACTCAAACTCATGGGAAAGATCCATCCATCCTCCTCTAACGGCCATAAATTCATAATCATCACCACTAACTACTTTACTAAGTGGATTGAAGCCACCCCCCTCACTTACATCATTGGTAAGAAGATATCCAAGTTTATCCTAAATTACATCATCTACCGGTATGGTGTTCCACAGTCCATCATCACAGATAACAGTTGTCCATTCAAAAATTAGGACGTTCATGAAATCTGTGAGCGATTCCACATCCAACATCATTTCTCCACCCCATATTATCCATAGGGCAACGGTCAAGATGAGGCATCAAATAAAAAAATTCTTCGGATTCTTAAGAAGACCGTGAATGATGCTGGACGAGATTAGCACCTACAACTCAATCCTACCTTATGGGCCTTCCAAACCAACATTCATACACTGGCTGGAGCCACTCTATTTTCCCTCGTCTACGGATCTGAGGCCATATTGGCCATCGAGGTCAAAATTCCTTCTCTCCAAGTCTCCTTGAAGGGAATGATCGATGATGAAGAGTACAAATAGTCTCACTTGCATGAGCTAGAAATGTTACAAGAAAGATGACAAAATTCCTTGAATCACTTGCAGGTATATTAAAATCGTCTCTACAGGAGCTATAACTATAATAAAAGAGTGATGGTGAGAAAATTTTAAATTGGTGACTTGGTCCTCATGCAGAATCCAAGAAATCAGGCTGATCATGAGAATCCTAGAAATTTTGAGCCTAATTGGCTCGGTCCTTATATTATTACTGCAACATTTAGTTCTGGAGCTTATCAGTTGGCCACACCTGATTGAGAACAGATGACATAACCCATCAACAACCTACATCTACAAAATTTCTACACATAGCATCAAAGAGCTTGGCTAAAAACCTAAAAATACAAAAAAATTGAAAAATAAGAAAAAAATCGTCCCTTGATGAAAACCTGGCAAATCGGCGTCTTGGTGACACCAAAAAAATCAAAAAATGGCAAAAATAGTAAAAAGAAATAAATTCGTCCAATAGTGAAAACCTGTGAAATAGGCACTTTGGATAAGTACCATGGTGAAAACCTGGCAAACAGGTGCTATGCGTAGTCGATCGTTGCTCCGCCAATACTATTACTCTAATCGGCCTTTATCCACTTTGCATAATCATGACAACCTGACACATTCATGACATTCATTATAGGTCCTGTCAATTCCATCCATGGCTAGCATTGGTTGACATCACCCCTTGCATATCCTTGCCTTTTGTCCCACGTCTGCCTCTTTCCATATCATTCGGCCCAGATAATCCTCGACCTGTCTAGGGGAAAGACCTTTATCATGCAACTGCAGTGGGTATGCATATGATCCAACATTCATAAAAAGTCTCGAATAAATCCTAAAAATCTGAAAAAGTCCTAAAAATTGCAAAAAGTCCCGAAAAAAGATAAAAATGCTAAAAAGTCCTTGAAAAAGACCTAAAAACTGAAAAATGTCTTCAGAAAGTACAAAAACATTAAAAAAGTATCAAAAATCTCAACGCAGAGTCAAGTCTATCCCGTCATGTCAAGTCAATCATGTCAGTCAATCTTTGTCTTGGTATGAACTACATTGTCTCTACGCATTTGCTACATAGGAAAGATTCATCTTTGAATCCCTGAGACTTTAGGTCAGTCCATTAGGGTTCATCGCACTAAACTTTTCACACATGTCAAAAATCTTCAAATAAAATCGTCTCTTAATCCTAAACGGGCAATCTATTGGAAAATCTGTTTCATCAACATTTCAATCAAGTTTGAATGTCAAGCGATGGCATGTCGTAAACTCTATCATCCAGTCAAATTCTATCAAGGAAAATCAACTTGTCAAAATTTGGGTTCTTCTTCAGATCTATGCTTCTGAGAAGCAACTCTCGTCATTTCTTTATGCTTTTGGATGTGTCCTTCCTAAGCATTGTCATCATCACCTAGCATTTTGATGGATTCTCCTGACTCTTAGAATCGATCCTCTTGATTTCAACGTCATTCAGGATGTGTCCTTCCTGAATCTAGTATCACTCGACATTTGGAAAACGTGACGTCGTCAACCTTGTCATTTCAACATTAAAACACTTGGCATTTTCAACACTTGACAATTTGTTCACTTGGAAAAACGCTTGGCAAACACTATTCTATCTTTTTGATGTTTATCATGATATTAGTTCTTTACGTCAAAAGAACCACGATGTATCATGATGATCATCCTTGTCCCTTTGATCATCTTGCTACTAGTTTCTCAAGGGTGTCCCGACTTCAGGATTTAGAGGAGCAACAATGTAGTATGATGATTTTCTTGTCTGTTGTTAACCATCATGTGGCTAGTTTCTCGAGGATGTCCTGACATCGAGATTTAGAGAAGCAACGACATCCCATGACTAGTCTTGTCTGTTTGCAGTTGGTTATGACAAAATGACTAGGGGAAATTGCGTTCCTTGTATGATTCATGATCATCCTTGTCTATGGCTATTGATCTACGTGATGGTTTGACCTTGCACACTATTGATCTATGCCATATCATAGTGTTTGTCGGCCATCATGACATTTTTTCCCAATGATGATTAAGAGCAACAACTATTATAGTACTATGGCAAGTGTTGAAGGATTTTTGTTTCTGCACTAACATGCATATCTTCTCCACACTAACATGCATATCTTTCTTCACACTAACATCCATCTTCTCTTCTCTTTTCCTATGACGATATCCTGTGACATACAAAAATAGAGCTATATACATGATCATACGAGCATTTCATCTTTACATTTAAGATTGGCATAAATCAAATACCATAATTCACATTGCATGACACTAACATTATCATCTATTCATCTTGCATACATAAAACCATCATTTGCATTAACATATAGGAATCATATCATCATACATTGCACAATACATACATACATGAACATATCAATAACGACATCCATAACCATATATCTCATAACATGCATCACATCACATAGCATCATATAATAGCATAGGAACATCATAATGCATAACATCATAAAACAAATCATATAGTCTGCATCCAAAAGAATCTCATATATATATCTCAAAAAGAATATCATGTCACAAGATAAAGTCATAGGATATCCCAAAAATGGAGCTCGTAGGCTCAAGTGTCAATATATACAAAGTATGATACAAATAAAAAAGTACAAATCTTATGTTGTGCCCCCTCCATCCCGTGGAGGTGACCCATGAGGCGGATGTGGCTGACTCATCAGATGAAAAGTAACCTGAATAGGAGTGGTGTCCTGAGCTTGACTCTGAGATCCCGAAGGCTCAATGATAGGAGGCTGGCTCTGCTTTGTCTAGTGTATTGATGACATTGATCTATGGCTATGACCTGATTTGTGGCTGCGGCCTGGTAAATGACTATGCGAATGATGTGACCTATGACCTGAAGAATAACTAGATAAAGTGGACCCACCAGCATTGGTTTGACTACTACTATGTGACCTACTGCTACTGTGAGTTCGGGTGCCATTGCTTGTCCTGCTGTACGACTTGGATAACCCTGGGTCCCATCTCTCTGGTGGAATGACCTGCTCATATAATAATCTGTATTGGCCCTTTCTCTCGGCCATCCTGTCCAACTCCCTAGCCATATCCCCTGATGGTCCTACGCACAACTATGCAAACTTGGTCACCCATCTGTCTAACTCCTATCATCGAATAACAACCTGGTCTTTCTCTACTCTCGCAACCTCCAACTCAGCTGCTTGGGCCTTGTTCTGAGACAAGGCTGCATCTAATCTGCTCTGAAGATCTACAATCCTCTGATCCATAGTGCAATCCGCCGATAAAATGGATGGCCTATCCCCCTCCTCATCTCCATCGATCATCCACTCCCGTAGCCTCCTCTCGACCTCATCCTCCCCCTCCTCACCCCCCTCCTCCCTCACCTCCTCTCCATCGATCTTCTCCACATCAATGTCTAGTAGGTGATGCTTTGCAAAAGGATCATCCTCTACTGGCATCTCCTCCTCCCCTCTGGCCTCCACCTCCTCCTCCCCTCTGACCTCCTCCTCACCCTCCTCCTTGATGGGTGACAATGGTGTGCCACCAACTCTCTGTCTAACAATCCTAGGCTGCTTCTGCCCTCCATCGCCCCTCCTCCTCCTCACACCCCTCTTGTCTCTGCCATCATCTCCACCACCGCCACCCCCATCATCTCCCCCACCTCTCCCTCTATCTCCCCGACCACCACCTCTCCCTCCATCTCTGCCACCTCAACCTCCCCTCTGTACCTACAGGATGACTGATTTGTGATCTATAGGAGTTGGACCATCTAGGTCTGTCAATGGAATGGGCCTGTGAACTTGCCACCAAACGTCGTACTCCATAGATGTCCCTGCATCTACTGGACCTCCTCTCCACCCGCACTGCTATGCCACTAAGCTATCAATCTGCTACTCTACCATTGCCACTACTACCAGTGGCCCCCATACGGTCTCCCTAGATGACCCTGCATACTCTACCGTCCCAACTGGGACAACCTGTTGCTCACCAAACTGCCATAATACCCGCTGGGGTAGGTACATCTCAGTGATACGCCTGAACTATCTGCATAATGAAAGATGGCCATCCTCATTTGGCCACTAGGCACAATCTCTATATGACCTCTAAACAAAGCTAACTAGTGTGTAGATCTGATGTCACCAGTACTCAGTATCTCCTACGCGGGTCTAGATAACTGAACCAACATATAAGTAAACATAGGGCATGTCGTCGCCCAACTGCTGAACTTTTATTAGTGGGTAGAAAATGAGAATGTGCTCCCATGCCCTGATCATAAGTAAGGTGGTACCACAGCTGATACTTTGACCCTCCTGATAAACAACCTCATGTAGCTAATGGTATAACATGGCCAACAAGCAGGTCCCCCAAGCAAACACTGTCCTTTGGGATCACATGCAGAGTAGTACATCCCCCCATCCTATGGGAAATCTGTGACCACGACGATCAAGAATTAGCACCTCGACAATCAAGGTCATAAGCATGACATCCCATCCTGCGTAATGGTCAGGTACAAAATCCCACCCGATCTCATATCCGTGTATGCCTAAATTGGTACCATCTGCATCATTATACATCTCTCCTAGAGCTTGTCACCCTCTATGTGGATCATATACTACTCTCTCCCCACTCTATTTTACCACTTTCGTCCTAGCATAATTATGACATTTTAATTATGTCTTTTTTCCACCTTCGACTATTAATTAAATAATTCATAAATATTTAATTAATTCATGTCTTTTTATTCTTCATGATTATTAAATAAATAGATTTTATTTATTTATTTAATGCGTCACTAATTATCTAATGTCTTCGCGTAATTAAATAAAGTTCTCAATTTATTTAATTAATCTTTTCCATTTATGTCCTCCTGATTATTAAATAAATATATTTTATTTATTTATTTAATATGTCACTAATTCTCAAGTCTTCTTATAATTAAATAGATTTATTAATTTATTTAATTAATCGATCACCTTCTCTAAATTAAATAATTATTTTAATTATTTAATTGCCTTATTTGACATTTCCCTCATTTTAAATAAAATATTTTTTAAAAAATGGCCTCACATGGTTAACTGCCACTTCTTTTAGTAAATAATCTCAAATCAATTATTTACTATCACACTAGATCCATATTTTGAATTAATTTTAATTCAAAATGGTAATATTCTTCTATAAATCAAGT
The DNA here is from genome assembly GCA_007115665.2 of Sequoiadendron giganteum. Taxonomy (NCBI): domain Eukaryota; kingdom Viridiplantae; phylum Streptophyta; class Pinopsida; order Cupressales; family Cupressaceae; genus Sequoiadendron; species Sequoiadendron giganteum. The sequence goes on along the minus strand of CM021101.1, from coordinate 741,047,911 downwards.
AATTACTAAAATTATTGATTTTCTAAATCTCATCTTCTTGTTCAAACTTGATCTTCTTAATTTTACTAATTTTTATCTCATGCCACATTTATTCTCCATTCTTGATTTAATTTCTTAAATTAAATCTTGTCCAATCATTTGGAAATCTTACCCTAACCCTGATTGAGAGTTTCCATTTTGAATCTTGACCATTGATTCTAGGGCATTTCTCAATCTTTAATCTCATCCGTGCATCCAAAATTGCATTCTCTATAAAATGCCAAATTTGTCCTAATTTTTGACATCTCTTAATCTTGAATCTCTTAATATCTTGTAAAGTATTTTACACTCTCTTGAGTTGAGAATTATTTAGCCTTTGTCATTTAGTCACTTAGTTTTTCATGTAGGATTGATTTTCTCTTGCATAAATAATTAAATTCTTCAACACTTTGCTTAGGACTAGTCCATAATATAGAGTCGCTCATTAAAATCTGAGGGCACTTCACATTTCAACATGCTAGAAGGTATAATGGAGGTCAACCATGGAGATTGAAGACACTTGGTGAGCTTGTTCCATTTCTGTTTTCTTTTCATTTCCTTTGCACTTCATTATTTTACTGTGGATTGATATAATATGCATGTGATTTGCTAACATCTAATCTTGCAGGAAAATCCATAGTTATAGTGCCTATTGTTGTGCTTTTTGTTGTTGTGCTTGATGTTTTTTGTAGGGATTGTTGATAGGATTGTTTTTGTAAGCCTTTCACTTCTAATTTTTTTTGTGCTTGTGCTTGTGCTTGTTGATGTGCTTGTTGTGTCGCTTGTTGTGCCTATTGTTTTTGCAAGGCTTGAGCTTGCACTTGTTGTTCTTGTATTATTAGTATTTGTAGCAAGTCTTGCACTTACACTTGTGCTTGTAGTTGTTTCAATGATTTTTGGTATGCTTGTAGTTGTTTCAATGATTTTTGGTATGCTTGTTGTGCTTCTTGCAACATGATGCTATATTGATTTGTTGTGTTTGGATTTTGAGGTGGATTTTGGTGATTGGTATGAGATGGTATGTTGAGGGGTTTTTGGGGTGGTTGTGGGTGATGAGAGGTTGGGTGATAGATGGTGGATTTGACGTGGTCAACCCTTGTGAGATTTGACTTTGGGATGGAAGGGTGTACACTTGAGATGTGGTTTGACTTTGCGTTAATGGTGTGATCAATGGTTGGGAAACTTGATATGAGGCCACTCGGGGTTGCGATGTTAGTGGAATGTTTGGATTTGGATTGGATGTGATGGATAAATTGGTTTGATTCATGTTTTGTGGATTGAGTTGACTGGTTATGTTTGGTGAATTGAGTTGATTAGTTTGATTGGTAGTCAATGTGCTCAAGGAAGTGATTTTTTTTAGACCTTGGATCAATGTGGGTGTGGAGTTATGATAGGGACTAGTGGATATGTTTGTGATGTGTGCCCATGTAGGAGTGAAGATGAAGTATCAAAGGTGCCCACTTGTACAAATATATCCACTTGAACTTTTAGAATATCAGGGACATAACCTTGTGTATCTAGGGTATAGGATGGTGTGGCATGAAAAGTGGATGATGTGTTTGTGTCATGGAATATAAGTGGTATGTATAGATGTTTAGGGTCTTGTGGGATGGTGTTTGAAATACCCAAGATTGTGTTAGCCTCCAAGTTTTGGTTATTGAAAAGTGGGTTCCCTTGAAGTTCTTGAAGTAATGAACTTCTCTTTGTGGTCGTGGGTTGACTTGGTGCATGTGAGGATGATGGTTGGGAAATGGGTTGGATGATGCTTGGAAAGGATGGGTTAAATGATATTTGGGGAATGGTTCTCGAGGGTTTCTCTCTAATGGTGTCAAAATCAAAGTTAGAAGGACGTTTAGCTCCTGCTTTTTCCAACTCCAACATGTATTGGGTGGGATTTAGTCTCATTACGGTGTTGAAAAGTTTGTGGGTCTTTGGATCTTGTATCAATTCAAGCAATTCATCATGGGTCATCTCTTTGAAATTGTTTGTTAAATCCTCTACTTGACATCCTCCCTCTTGAGAATCTTGAGGTGGTTGAGGGAGATTAGGTAGAGGGTTTGTAGATGCCCTTGGGTCAAATTCAGTTTGGCTTAAGTCACTCATGGTAGATGTTTCCTTATTTTGTTCCATGATCTTCTTGTGTTGTGATCTTGTCTGGACCATAAAATTGGGATCAAACTTAGGAGTATGTGTGACTTGTTTTGAATTCTTTGGTTGATCTAATTTTAGGTACAAAAAGAACCTCTAGGATGTTTTAGGATCAAATGATGATGTGAAAAATGAACGGGGTGAATGCTATGGGTGTTTGAACTTTAATAACTTTGGTCAATACTAGACTTAGGTTTTATTTTGGTGTTTTGATTTGGCTAATGAACTTGTGAATCCTAAGATGGACTTGTGACATTAGGATACACTTGTTCAAAGGATTTATAATTTAACTAAATGTAAGAGAAAGGATGCATTCCCATACATCTAACTAAACAAGGTGATTTTGATTTGAATGATTTACCCAAGTCTAAAATGATATTTCTAAAGCTCTAAAGTTTTTTGTTGGATGGAAATGATAAATGTTTTGGGATGGATGAAATGATTGATTTGATCCTAATTGAACTTAAGAAGGACTTTGTTTACAAGAGCAGGATAGTGAAGAACATTCTTTACCCTAGGAGCAACTCAAACCAAAAGACCAATGTTTTGCATAGAAGACCATAAGACAAAAGATAACAAGCACATGTGTGGGGTTCAATTTGATTTAATCTTGATTAATGAATTGATTTTACCACATCCACTTATCTTGCTTAAGTTTCAAACTAAATGTCTACAACTTTGAACATCTTTCATCCCATGTGGAATCAAGAGGCTAAAGCTATAGTTGTTTAGGTTTACTTTGGAGTTGTGTGAATTTAGATATAAGTCTAAATATTTAGAAGCCTCTAAAGATAAAATCCTTAGGGAAAAGAAACAATATTTGAATTTTCAAAGGTGGTCACATCAAATCCAAAGGGTTTGAAATCTTAATGATTGTTCAAGGTTTGTTTTCTTGATTTGGAACCAAGCAATGTGTTTTGATAGATCACCAAAGACAATATTTTACAACATAGAAAGGTACGTATCCTTGACAATGGGCTTACCTCATGCCCCGAAGTGATGATTTTACATGAAATTAAAGGAAGAGTGAAGAGCTATGTTAAGAATGAACTCTTAACATCTACACCTCAACCAAAAATTAGACTTGGTAATTAACTTCTTGGAAGTAAATTCCAATGCACCATTCTCAAGGAACATTTCAGAATTGGACTTGGTTGGCCACTACACAAAGGTTCTTAATGAAAAAAAACCATGAAAAACAAATCGACATGCATCTGCTTGACCACTTAAAGCTCTTTAACCATTCCCATTCCACTTAAGGTGTGGGATTAGGTACAAAATTTGTAAGCTTGGACTGAAGCTACTTTCTCATGATTTTGCAACCTTTAATATAGCCCTCTAGTAAACGTGCTTGCAAGAACTTGACTATGAGTTCTCCATTGTGGGATGTGTCTCATAGCAAGTCCTCTCTTAAGGGTGACTAAAAGCAATAAAATACAATTTGAGTGTTTTTATTCACCCAAGATCACACGAAGCGCAAGGGGAGAGGATGCACACTTTAAAGTGTATACAAACAAGATCACTCACTCAAAACACTTGTTCATTTTATCCTTCAAATAAAAATGACTTCATTTTAAGCACCAAATCTGAGTGAGTTTGTCTTGTTCAATTTTAGCCCAACGTAGCAATGATTAGTGATTTTGTAGGTTTAATTGTAACCAACTTGAAAAAAAACCAAAGCAATGGTTAATTTTAAGCCCAAAATGAACTAGTTGGTCCTAAAATAGAAAATGAAAAGAAACAATATGTCCTAAGCTATTACAATAAGCATCAAAATGCTTTTCAACTTTCAATTCAATGCTTCATTCTTCAAATCTATAATAGTAGCCCTGGATCAACAAAGGGGGCGTTGTGTCGGCAATAGCAACACTATTTGTTAATAATGACACTCTAGTGAACAACAAAGGTGATACTCTACTATAAATAGTGAGCACAAAGGTGACACTAAAATGACAAAGGAAATGTTGAAACAAAACCAACACTTTAGTGAGAAACCTGCAAATTCATAAAAAATAGAGAGGTCAAAGGTGATGCTTTAGCAAAGGTGACATATAAATGAAAAGAAAAAAGCATTCATATGCAACAAAAGTGACTCCCTATCACAATAGTGATGCTATATTTGAAATCAGTGTTGTATTTTCCTATAATAGCGACGTGATATTGAAAGGCAACATTCTGGTTATTTCAAAAGTGACATCATATTCTGGAATCTATAAAACGTGAATTCTATGCAAAAACATCAAAATTTTGAATGGTTTTCCCTCCTTTTAGCGCCAAAATGTGAATGCCAATCTGTACTTGGTTAAAAATGAACAAAAACAAGATCATTAGTCATTTAAACAAGCATAAAAAGCATTGCCTCTGAAATTCTTAAGCATGCTAAGAAATGGAAACAAAACACATAGAAACATAAAAAAACATGAAATGTACTATGAAAACCAATCTAAGCTACTCAAACCCCATCCCATAGGGGGATTGGTGTCACTTTGATGTGAAAAGTGGCCCTTTCCCAATCCCTTGTAGACAAGCTCCAATATGTTGATGTAAAGTGGTGATTTTGATGCAATGAGATAGTAGATTCAAATGAAAATTGATGAACAATGCATGTGATGATGGACCAAAATGAGAAGAGTAACAATGCCTTCCAAAAGTGGATCCATATTCAATAAAGGAAGCCTCTATTTATGGGAAAGAAGGGTTGAAAAATAGGTAAATTTGGGAGATGTGGGACTAAGATGGGAATCAATAGCCTTGTGACACTTGTCACAAGACTAATGAAAGCTATGGGGATATGTGCTCACACATGGGTGAACACATTTTGGGAGAAGGGATGTGTTAAGGCATGTAGGTGAGAATGTAAGGGAATGTAAGAGAGAATTTAAGGAATATGGTTGGGGGTGTAAGAGCGATAAATGCCCTTGTAAGAGACAAGATGGCATGTAAGAGGAATTGAATGCCCTTATATGGGGCATTAAAGGCATTTGTAAGAGACTTTTAAATCCTTTGGAGGGAATTTCAATAAGTGGGTTGTTGAGAGAATACTCTCAAAGAACATGCCCTTGTGAGGATAAATAGCTTATTTATCAACTAAAAGAAATGAATTTCATATGAAACTTGGTTAATAAACCGTGGGTTTATTTGACCCGGGTGAATTTCAAAGCTAGAGGATTGGATAATGCATATTAGGAGGCAGTTTAGGGTTAATTAATTCTAAATTAATTAACTTAGGTGGGTTAGGGGTTTGTGACATTTAATTAAATAGTTGGATTTATTTAATTAATGAGAGGACATAGGAGTTTCAATTAAATAGTTTGATTTATTTAATTGAATGTGATGAAAGTTAGTGAAAAGAGAATGAATTAAATTGATAAATTTAATTATTTGATTAATAGGAGAAGGTGATGAATTTAATTAAACAATGTAGATTTTTTAATTAAATAGTTAATCATAAGCGATTCAAGAGGAAACGATGTTAATTAATTAGATTCAGATGCGTAATACTGATAAGGACTATTTAGTTTCTACACCCATTTTGGTCTAGCCATCCCCATCCTTTTGAATTGGAGGAGCCAATGAGGTCTTTTTAGGAGACTTGGCTTGTTGGTTGGTCAAAGGATAGTCTCATATTTTATAGTGTGAGGAATAACATCTATAGCAAGTGTTTGGTGTTAGGCAAGTTGAGGTAAAGGACACATTAGGTGTAGCTTTAGGTTGCCACTTGTGCCACTATGAACTCTTTGAGATGCAACAATGTGGTCCAATAAATTCCATAGAGGCAAGGGAAAAATAGGGATCTCAACCTAGATAGGAACATGAAGAGACCTTTCCTTAGAGACAGAAAATTCTTGAGTCCATGGAGAAAAAATGATCAAGGTGGATCAAGCGTACTAGAGTCCATGCTACAAAATGACCTTGGAAAACTATACTTCAATAAAATAAAAAGGAAAAAAATATCTAGGTGAGATTCTTAATGGCTTCTACACAAACACCATGTGAGGCCCAAGTATATTTTTTGATTAATTAAGTAGGGTAAGGGCCCTAATCCCATGGTTACAAAGCCAAAAACTCAAAAAAGGAAAAGTTGGGGAGAACAACACCAACCAACAACAAGAAATAGCAAGACTAGGGTGGCATGCAGGCCGATTATCAAAAATTGTAACCATAGAACCAAAATATACTAAATAAATAAATAAATACTACTAATAAAGTTAATACTATGAAGAATACTAATAAGGTCCACTAGAGTCCAACAAGTTCTCAACCATAACAAATCTATATTAAAATAGCAGTCTGAAATATTTAAATAGAACACCAAAAATGCAAGGCAACCATAACTAGAAGAAAGAAATAAAGTTATTACTTGGCTTTAGCAATTAGGTCCCAGTACTCTCCAATATGGGAGACATACTCCCTCCAATTAGGCCCCTCATCCTTGGCTTGGTCCTTCATTTCATCAGTCTCTCCCATCTTCTTAAGCTTTCTTGTAATCTTGGTTTGGCCCGAGACAACACCAACCATAGCCCTGTGCATGAGGCCATTCGTCACCCTCATCAGAGTAATAATGAATTTCTCCATTTCATCCATTCGGACCTGCATGTAAGTCAACCTACTTTTTAGAAATTCAGTATTAGAATCATCAACAATATTAGTGTCTTTAGCAATGTTCATAGTTTTAGGAGCTTTTAGTATTTCATTCCTTAGCTCTTCTTCAATCTCAACTTCTTCCTCCTCATTTTCTTCTTTCTCCTCCTCTATTTCCTCCTCTCCCATATCATAGGATGTCTCTTCAAATTCCATGTCCTCACTGTCTTCGTCGACCTGTGCCTCAAACTCTTCCACCTACAAGTCTTCCTCCTCTTGAAATATGGCTTCCTATTTCCAGGTTTTGTCTTGGGAAGCAACCTTTACAAGATGATCAGATCTTTGGCCTCCACTGCCTAGACTCAAATTCCTATCTTCCAAGTCCTTCATTTGAGTTCCCTCTTTTTCTTCACTTATAGTGATGACCTCATTGTAGTTTTTCAACTCTTTTTCAGTTTCTTGGACTTAGGAGGTTCTAGGGGAAGCGAAGAATGTTTGTGTTTCTCAGCAGTAGCTTTTACTAACTCGAGGTTGAGGGAAGTTTTAGCTAGAGTCTTCTTACCCATAGGGGTAGATGGGTTGGAATTTTCAGTAGCAGAGGAAGAGACTTTAGTAGGGTGGATCACTTTACTTTCAACAATTTGGGATTGGGGCCTAGGGTTAGGCTCCAAAATGGGGTTAGCCTCTGTAATAGGTTCAACACTTTCCTTGACATTTTGATTCATAATTTCCTGTCTAGCTACCAAAGGATTTCCATGTGGGTTCATAGCTAGGGAATGTTTATAAAGAGTGAGCATTAGGCCTTGGTGCAGGGGAGGGTTTGCACCCTTTTCTATGTTTTTTTGCAGAGAGGAGAGTAGATATAATGAAAAATTTATATGTTCATTGTGACAAATATGATTCAATAGAGGAAAGTGATATGTATGAATAGTCATATATCTACCTTCTAGAGTAATATATTGCATCACATACATACTAACTAGAGCATAGGGTGACAGGAGTTCGAGCTGTGTATACCCATTTGGAACTTAGTGATATTTTTTCCATCATGGAGGAAATTATCAACAAACGAATGGTAATCAACTCTGCTCTTCTTCACCACCTTAATTACCTGGTTTTACAAGCTCGTTGCCTTTGCTATGAACTAGGCCATCACTTCAAATCTAACAGATCCTATTGCCACATTCCCCTTTCTCCATGAGTTGGTGAATTTTTCCGTGAGGCTCTCATTGTACCCTTAAGGAACCATTCCTACTTTGCTGAACAACATCCAAAGATCAACATTTTTCCTTAGAGCCTGGCAATTCGAGGGTTTAGTTTGCTTTCTAGGCCCACCCATTTTAGAGAATTGTAAGCTTTTAAGATTAATCTTCTATGAATATTTCCTCATAACACCACAACAACCTGACAACCTTCTAATCTTGTAGAGCACACTTTTGCTTTCATTTTGAAAATAATCTCTTTTTGAAACAAAGTTCAAGAACTTTCTTAATGAGATGGCCATTATCCCATTTCCCCGGGCAAAATATTCATTATTATCATTACAAATAATAATTGAATCTTAATTATTCATAACAATCCAATCTGCACATCACTACTCTTGGATTTGACATTAGGCACATCACTACTCTTGGATTTGACACTAGCCTTTGCATTGATAAAAGCCATGTGATCCATTATATTCTTGAGAATGAAATAATAATTACCTTTCTCACTTGAGGAAATCTTCATACTCATAGTCATACCAATATTATCATCATTATCTTGAGATCCCTTTATGGCACAAGATCACATAATCCTCCTATGTTGATCCCTTTTCTCAACTTTATAAGTTATACACATTATCATATTTTTCTTTGAGCACTTTTTCCTTCAATGACAAAGGCAATTGGTTGTGCTCCCAATGGGTCCACCTATTAAAATTGAGTGCTTCATTGGCCACCCAGTCAGTAGAGATATTTCCTTCCCTAAACACATGTTGTATGGTCCATGAGTAAAGAAACTCAGTAGGGACTTGAAATTGTCAATGATGTCTTTTAATTCCCAAGGGATCGTGACACCACCATTCAAGATGTCCACAATTAATTTGGAGTCTCCTTCCAAAATTACCTTCTTAAAACCATATTCTCTTAGAGTCTTTATACCGCCCCAAACAACCATTTCTTTTTCTTTATTATTGGTGCAAACTCCCAATTTTATACCATAGCCCATAATGCAGTCACCCAGATGGTTTCTTAGCAGTCCTCCTACCCTAGCCATGCTAGGATTTCCTTTTGATCACCTATAAAAAATGCATTTAATCCATTCCCTTTTAGGAGGGATCCAAACAGTATCCTTATTAGCCAAAAGCATGGCCTAGCTGAGATTAGTAAGGTCCTTATTTAGACCCTAGACCTGCTTAATTCTCAATTCTTTATAGGTCGGCCAAAATTTTGAGAAGTTGTATCCTTCAACTTCCATATTTTCCTGTATCCCAACCTTTATGATCATACAAATCTCTAACTACTTCTCTCTGCCTCCCTGAAAATCTTATTATTTATTTCCTTCCAAATTACCCAAGATATGAAAGGGGGGTTTGATTCCAGAGATCCATTATAACCTTATGGGAGAAAGAAAAATTAGACCAGCTTTCCACAAATGTCTTCATAGTTGGGGGAACACCCAATCAGTGAAAAACAATGGGAGGAAAAATGACCACACTTCTCTAGAGTATTGACAATGGAAGAAAATATGCATTACTGAATCTTCATCTTGCTTACACAAGATACATCTATTGACAACCTAAAATCCTCTCCTCACAAGGTTATCTATAGTTAGCATTCTGCCATGTGAAGTAGCCCACCAAAAATAGTTGGTTTTCAGAGTAAGGTTTTTTATCCACACTTTGTCTCAATGAACAACCTAAAATCCTCTCCTCACAAGGTTATCTATAGTTAGCATTCTGCCATGTGAAGTAGCCCACCAAAAATAGTTGGTTTTCAGAGTAAGGTTTTTTATCCACACTTTGTCTCAATGAAGGTCTATACATCCGGTTAGAGGTTTCTCCAATTCCTTACAAGAATGTTTAATTGAGAAGCAGCCAAAAGTGTTCCCCTTCCATAACTATTCATCTTTCCTTTCATTAGAGAACCAAGTCACCTCCCTAATGAGGTTGTGTAACCTTTGCAGAATCGACTCCCAATTAATCTTTCTCGGACCTCTCAAATTGGCACTCCTGAGTAGCTTGTTAAATTCCTTCCATTTAGGTTCTTCAAACTCCCAATTGATACAGTCCAATGCCTTTTTACCACATATTCTTGTCAGGATTTGTTTAAGGGGGTTGAAGTCTTCGAAGGAAGAGAGAGGGGAATCCTTAGTCCAAGGGTCTTTCCAGAAATCAATGTCTTTTCCATTGCCAATCCTCTTTCTCACACCCAGTTTCAACACATTTTTTATTTTGACAAGATGGTTCCAAAAAACTGACCCATTAGGCAGATCAGTAGCAGAGAGGAAACAACCCAGGTCTCTATTCTTTAGATATTTAGCTTGGAAAATCTTCACCCAATCCTTAGACCCTTACAAGAGATTCCATCCTATTTTAGCAGTAAGGGCTTTGTTAAATAGTTTTATTCTCCTTATCCCCAGACCTCCAAATTTTTTAGGAGTACACACTTTCTCCCAACTAACCAACACCAGTCTATTTTTCTCTTCTGTTCCAGACCACATGAATCTTCTTTAAATATGTTCTATTTTTCCTCTAAAGAAGTATGGGATTTTAAAGAGAGACAAATAGTAGACCAAGATATTCTATAGAGAAGTTTTTAGCAATTGTATCTTCCTAGCTAAGCTTAGAAGTTTACCTTTCCAACTTGCAAGTTTTTTTTGGACTCTTTATCAGATGATTCCAATAATCATTATCCAGCCTTCTAGAGATCAGAGGTAGCCCAAGGTAAGCCACAGGTAGAAAAACTTCCTGATAGCCCAAGATCCTCATCATTTTTTCCTTGACAAATTGGTCAACATTGAAGAAGTATATATTTCTTTTATCATAGTTAATATGTTGACCAAAAACAAAAGCATAGTCATTTAAAATAGATTTCCATTAGCTAGCTTCCCCAACCGAGGCTTCTCCAAACAAGATAGTATCATCAAAAAATTGTTAGAAGGGAGTTGGGTTGGAGTGACGAAGCAACTTTAACACCTTTAAGGGCCTCAAAGTCAATTAGCTTTTGAGATATTCCTTCCAGAGGACCTCAACAAGGCCATCCCAGGGTTTTTACTAATATCCATTGAATGAAGGATTTCATGGGTAGTAATAACAACTTCTAAAATATTTCTTCCTTGGAAAAATCTTTTTTGGTTCGGGGCTATCATTTTGCATAACACAACTTTAAGTCTGTACACAAGAAGCTTTGAGAAGATTTTATAGATAGTGTTGTAAAGGCTAATGGGTCTAAAGTCCTTAATAGAAGAGGATTCTTCTTCCTTAGGGATAAGGAAAATAAAGGTAACATTCAATTGATTTAGGAGCCTCGCTGATCTAAATAAATATCTAGCAACATTGAATAAGTTAGTTTTGATAATATCCCATTAAGTCTAAAAAAAGGTAGGAGGGAACCCATCGGGTCTCGAGGATTTGTAAGCCCCAAAGGAGAAAACAACTTGTTTAACTTCCTCCATAGAAACAACATTAGACATAAACTTAAGGTATTGCTTAGATATTAATTTAGGAATCACTTTAAGGAAATCATCATATACCTGATTAGCATCCCCTTGGGCATTCTGGAAGGATGAAAAGAAGTTAACAACTTCCTCAACAATTTATTTTTTAGTTGAAACCGTGGATCCATCTTCTTTCTTGAGAATTTTTATCCTATTCCTACTTCTGTGTTTCATGGTAGATTGGTGGAAGAATTTGGTGTTACGATCTCCTTCATTAAGTTATTGGACATGAGACTTTTGTTTCCAAAAAATATCCTCCTGTTTGTTGACCTTAAACCATTGAGATCTTAGATCACATTCCTGAATGCAAATCTCATCATCCACAAGGCCAACTTCAATTTTATACTACATTTCATTTAAGCTGTTTCCCAAGGATTTTTTAGTTTCAAAGATATTACCAAAGGTAACTTTATTCCATCCTTTCACTCTATGCTTGATTCTTCTTAGCTTATCCACCAATAAAAACATAGGGGTGCCTCTCGTAGGTTCAGCCCACCAATTTTTTATTAAAGCAGCAAAATCAGGATGGAGGCTCCACATTATTTCAAATCTAAAAGGGAAAGGGCCTATATTGTGATCAACATTTTTTTTAAGAACAATAGCATTATGGTCTGATCTAGATCTTGGGAGACCAAAGAGAGAGATATTGGGAGATGTTCCAATTTGAAGAAATGAGAAACCTATCCAAATTAACTTGAATCAATTAATTACCAAGCCTTCTATTGGACCATGTGAATTGGGAGCCTTGTAAAGGGATATCAAAAATCCTAACAAAATTTAAGAATCCAACCAACTCCATCATGGGTGATCCCACAATAGTGGTTTACAATTTTTGGCCAAACTGGACACTGCAATTATTATTTTTAACTAAATCTTCATATTCAGGAACCTATAGCGGCGAAACCATGAGGAAGTTGAAGATGATGCAAACTAGAGTCTCATAAAATTTTGTCTGTAGATTCTAAAAATATTTTTTTCAAATTTTTTGGAATCAGATTGCACTTTTTTTTCCATCTCCCATGAAAACTGGTTTTTTTCATAAAACAACATTTTAAAAAAGTGACGCTCGCCATTTACAACATAATTTTTTTTGTATGAAGGATAAAATTCTATATTTTTTTGAATTTAGATTTGTAACTATGATATCTAGCACTTTCATTTGGTCTCATAGTTTTTTATTGAATATTTTTTCCTTAATCAAGTTTCAAAGTCAAACCAATTGCAATTCAGACATAGGTAGACTGTATACAACATAACTTTTTTTGTATGAATCAAAATTCATTTTTTTTTTTAATGGATCAAGGACATTAATACCCAACCTCAGCTTATTTTTTAAAATTTTATTTTGATAATTTGCTATTTTTCCACATGTGCAAAACATAGAGCTTGATTTTGGGTGAAAAACCTATGTTTAATAAAACTAAAAAAACACATACATAATAAAACCAAAACATATTAAAATTATATTTGTTGGATAGCTCGTTCTGAGGACTACCTGATTCTAATTGGGTTTGTGAAGATTCCTCCATTTTCATCCTCAATCCGAGCTCTGAAGTGCCAAAATTTAGGGTTTTGTCTATCTTAGATGGGGATTAGGGATAAGGGGGTTCGTTCGAACCCATAGGGGTTCGAGCGAACCCCTTCAAAGAGGTTCAATTGAACCCCTTTCCCATGCATTGTTTTTTTTTTTTGGCGGCCAAAATTCAAAGGGGTTCGGTCGAAGCCTAGTTCAAGCGAACCCCTTTTTGGTTTGGTCAAACAAGAAGGTTCGTACGAACCCCTAAAATCACTTTTTTTGCCTTGGGGTCATTTTTTGTGAGTTTTCCTTCCTCATTTGAATTGTAAACCACTATTGTGGCTTCACCCTCATACTGTCAGTATAGTCACCCAACCCCCTCCCCCGACTTTTCAAAGGGTAGAAGAGGGGAGTTGAAGTCACCTCCCAGCATCCAATAGTCATCCGGTCTACTTTTAATAACATCATTCATAGAATCCCATAGCTGAAATCTATCCCTACTTGAGTTGGAGGCATAGATATTGATTAAAGTCCATTTCTCTGAGCGAGAAGAGAGATCTTCCAGAGATACCATTAGACTGTTCCTTCCAACAAAGCCCAAATATCCTTTGAATTTTGAAGGATTCCAAAGAGTAACTATACCCCTTGAGCAGGGATAACTTTAAGAAACCCCCCCTTGGTGAAGGTGTAAAATCCTGGTGAATCTTTCCTTTTATTTGAAAAAATAATAATTATTTTTGGCCAATCTATGCACATTATTAAAAACATTTGTAAAATCTTGGTGAATTTTAATGAATAATTGGTAAAAATAATAATCATAGTGGAAAATCCTAGTGAATAATCACTAAAAGGATTAATTACAATGGCAAATTTCTCCTTTAAAAATTCGCATAGTTGGTCGGCATAGTTCCCCCATATATTTTTTTGTTTTTTGTAATATTGAAGTAGGGGATCGGGGGTGGCAACCACCATTGGGGTCAAGGAGGCACAACCCCCTTGTGGGGGTCGAGGGGGAAATGCCCCGTCGTGGGGTCCGCTATCAAAAATGCATTGGAGCACACACATATTAAGTGTTTTTTAAAAATCTCACTTTAAAAGTAAAACTAAATGAAAAGTGAAAATGTTACCATCGATTAGCATTTTAATTGGATGGCTGCATGTTGATTCCATGACCTAATACACATGTGCCTTTTAAAAGGTTTGTTGAGGCCCAAAACTTGTTTTGGGCCACACAATTAGATTTAATCATGTGGCCCAAAACAAATTCTGGCCCTCAACAAGCCTTTTAAAAGGCACATGCGTATTAGGCTACATAATCAACCTGCAACCATTCGATTAAAAAGCTAATCTATGATTTGATGGCAATAAATAAAAGCCCTATTCAAGGCTAAAATATCCTTGAAATTAAATGATAATTTATTATTGTGGCGATATTTCCCCAAAATTAATGGTAGGAATATAATATTATTGGCGAATATAATTAAGATTTGTAATTATAGTATAAACTACTGGCGAATCAGTTCCAATGATGCATCGTTTAAAATATAATGCATAGGTGAATTAATTGAGGCAAAATTATGTTTTTTTAAAAACCTGGCAATTCAACATTTTTTTAGCTTGTACTATTTGCCATTTCTGGAGGTCCTGATTTCAATTATTCGCCAATTGGCGAAGATTCGCCACTAAATTTTTCACTGCCCTCGAGGCTCCTACAACCTCACTAACATAGTAATTCACACTAGGCCAAATTTTCAAAATCGCCTTGTCAAAGGTCTCTTTCTTCATTTTGGTTGCTTGAAGAAGCAAAACATCCACTTTATTGTCCAGAATATAGGTTTTGACTAAATATTGTTTATATGGGCTATTAAGGCCCCTAATATTCCAAGAAATAAACTTCATTAAGGAAACAAAACAGGTATAGAAACATCGAAAGGCCATTTAGAAGAACAACCAAGTCTACTTCTTTTTGGACTTCGATCCTATGATCGAGTCCAAGGTTATTTGTTTACCAACAACCACATCCCTTACAATATCTTTGTTCCTAGATTCCTTTTGGGAAGGTCTTCCAACCTTGTTTCCCCCACCAACGTCTAGCTTCTTTTTGTTTTTAGACTTATTTGGAGCTTGTAGCCATTCTTCCTCATGTTCTCTATCACTGGGGTGAAGGGGAAAACTCAAAATGGCCAGGGATTCACTCAGGTTTCCACCCTCCTTCTTAGACAAAAATGAAATATCCCCCAAGGACATAGTAGGGTCTGAAGACACTATTTCTCCTTCTTCCATCCCTTCCCCTTCATTAGCAACAAGAAAATCTTCCTTTTGGAATAAAATGTTGGACTCCTTATGGGGTTTTCCCATATCTTCAATCACTTTTACTTTTAGCCTTTCCTCCTCTTCCTTTGGGTTTAGTTCCTTTAGAAATCCCGGGGGAGGGATTCTTTCATTTGGGGCTACATCCTTGAAATCCTTACTATCCATAACTTTGGAAATAGCAAAAGGCTCGAAGGGGGCAACAACCGTGCCAAAAGAAGGAGAATCTTTCTTTGGGGGGAAAACTTCCACTTGGACAAGGGCTTCCATAAAGGGGTAGACAATAGAGACATCCTTAGAGATCTTATAAGGAACCTACTCAGTAAGGGGTTGTAAGACATCGTTGGGTGCCTTAGCAAACCTTTTACCACAAGAATAAATATGGTGACCAATTTTTTTGCAAAGCTGGAAAAATTGTTTAGCATTTTCATATTCAAGGGGTTGCCTGACCAATTTCCAAATTTTGACTTAAGAAGAACAAAGGTTGGAAGAATGGTGTTAACAACCACATTAACACAAATATAGGCATAAAATAGTCTTGATTTTTCTTGCGTTATCTTGTCAATCGCTAAGAGGCTACCAAAAGAGTTAGCATTCCCTTTCAGGATACCCGTCTCCCAAAACTCAAGGGGTAACCTGGGGAGGTGAACCCAAGTAGGAGCCATAGCCCCCAGGTCTGTAGAAGGGTCAAAGCTCGATTTTCATTTGCACAAAGGGAGGAAGTTCTTGAAGCCCACATCAAAGGCCCAAGGTTCACCCGTTAGCACCTTTAACATGTCTTCATAAACTACAAAGGAGAAAAGGAAGATACCTTTCAGAATAACATTGATAGAGACACTACCTTTTAGGTTCCAAACCGAAGCAACCCAAAGACGTACCTATTCAATATTTGGCCAATAGGCCAGAAACTTGCCAACTAATGACAACTTGAGGCCATCCATTGCCTTCATCATCAATGCTTCTAGGATGTCAACTTTCCAGCTAGTGAAAAAGAAGGAAGCAAACTCTGAAAACCTTTTTCCCATAGCTAGTGAGTTGACACCCACCAATTTTTCCACAAAAAAGACCGGTTCTTCTTTAGAGGAGAAAGAGTCTAACCCAAGAGTCAGGGACAGAGGCGACTTGCCAGAAGTACCCCCAATGCTTCCCCCAAGAGAAAGGATAGAGGTACGAGGAGGGGAAAAATAACATTGGAAGTTGCCAAAGCAGACACAACACTAGAAAAAAGGACAACATTCCTGGAATGGGGAGCCTTCCTGAGCTCCTCGGTTGACTGACCCATGAGGCAGTCAAATCAGAGTAGGAATGAAAGAATTCAAAAATGCAAGAGTGGGAAAATTGCAGAGAAAGAGTCGAAGTTTAGAATCTAATTGACGTGTGTTAATTTAGAGAATGACCCAAGTAGAGTTAACCCAGCTACACAACATGTTTTTAGAAAGGATACAACCCACATATCCAACAACAATATATTTCTTGAGCCATTTGTAAGCATTTTCAAAGTCACGAGTAGGTAAGACAATATCACAGATAGTAGCATTACCTTGTGCACCACCTTCGAAATGAACTTTTGAGGCTATTTGGATCCATTTTCCTACATGTCCAAGCCTAAAGTAGTACCAACATCAAATGTGGGGCCATTAGGACTAGTTACCATATAAAAATAAAGTATGACCTAAAGATAAGGAAACTAAAAAACTTGCAATAAATGTGGAATACTCCTACTTCACAAGGTAGTATGATACAATAATAACAAAGATAATGAAGATACATGAACACAAACATGCAAATCAAACCAAACCAAAATCCTAACAAAACACTTGACACTATTTTGAAAAAAATGTATAAAATATATGATTTAAATATAATGCATTGTTACCATTTGATCTTTTTACATGGTGCCTTGCTGTATTACCTAATAGACGAGTCTTGTCTTTCCCTAGCCACGGACAGTTCATGCCTTCTCTTCTCCAATGTGGATGTATCCTCAATATAGGGCAAGCCTCATTCAACACCTCCTGTACCCTTCTTAACAATTTTTGTTGTATGCTCTAATGGAAATTTTTATATCTATGCAATTTTCTATGCCTGTACATCCCATGCATCCTCCAAAATTCCATGTACACATTTGCTTCTAAGTCCGCAAGCCCTTTGCACAAATATAGTAAACTCTTGTACACACAAATTAGAGAAACTTTGTGCAACTAACAACGGATGGCTTTGCACAGTAGTCTTTACTTCCTTTTTTTTGGTTTGTTGGTGCATCATTTTATATTATATATTTTGAATTAAATAACACACTCTAAGCTTTGATTTGTTTAGGTGACTCATCTTAAATTATACTAATAGGTGGGTCCTATTGAAAAAGCTAGTGTGATTTCAGATGACCCATCTAAACAAGTCAAAGCTTACCCAATGTCCCCATGTGACCGCTTAAATGCGTTTTCTTTTAAATTTAAGCAGCTAGAGTGTTTCCATGCATAAATTTTACTATGGGAAAAAAGATAATTCAAAATCTTTCCCTATTTTAATGGAGAAGCTGCTGTTTAGGAATTGAAAATAATCTGTGAAAAAAAGGGGGGGCTGGAAATAAGCAGCAATTGCATATTGTCAAAAAATTCAAAATCTTTCCCTATTTTAATGGAGTAGCTACTGTTTAGGAATTGAAAATAATCTGTGAAAAAAGGGGGCCTAGAAATAAGCAGCAATTGTATATTGCCAAAAATCTACGTGACTCCACACAATTTTTTCCCTCTTTTTCTAATATTTGCTTTCAATTTTTTTCCCTTTTTTTACTGTACAAATTATTATTAATACTATAAATAAAATTGAAAATGGTTCTTAAAAATAAGTAGAAAAATTAAATATTCATGAGACCACCTACGCCACAAATAACTTGTAAATAAATTGAATAATGACTGTTAATCAAAATAAGCAAAACAACTGCATGAAAATCTACCCTATTTAAACTTGTTCCGACTCTCACCCTTTAAAGGATACTCTCGTACCCTCTAACAAGAGACTTCCATGCATCCTCTTCTATCTGTGTATCTAGATCTGCATGTAGCAGATGCTCCATCCAACCAAAGATCTTATTGTTGCTCAGAACTAGATGTCTATCCAACTATTTGCGTAGACTATAATTACAGAAACACTTTGCACATATGTAAATCTTGCGTGTAATAAAGTCTTGTTCCACCTTCCTACCATAAATACTATCTGGAACACAGATACTATTGGAGTTTCATATGTGTCTTTGAATCTTTTGTGCCTTCTTAACAAATCCATCAGTGAGCATTCTTATTCTTGTAGAAGATTCACTGCATATTTCAAGGCATGGATCTGTGCTTCCATGTGTAGCCAAAGATGCCTGTGCAAACAATAAAGGTTTTAATGTTGATTCATTTGCATCTTATGCCTGCAAGATTTTTATTCTCCCTTTATTTTTTCTATATAGAGTTCTAAATCTACGAAGCCCAGAAATTTGAAATCACACATATAGCAGTATATGAGATTGAGTACCATTCAACTAAACAAACTGAGTGGAAAATATATCAGGAACTGTGAAAGCTACAAACCCTAAAACTTATATCAATCCCCATGGCAGAAAACTGATTGGATCCTCATAATGATTTATATCCTCTTATCATATGCTACAACCAGTTAATCATACATTGGAACCCTGCACACTGACTTGTCGCTCTGAAAAACACTTACTAATAACCCAATGCTAATTTCTCGAAGCTTTATGCTAATAACATACACATGAAACTAAAACTCTCTTCTTAACTTTTTCTTTTTCTTTTTTAGAAAAAACTCACTCATATGCATAGGAGGCATATTTTTATAGGTGAAATCTCCTCTTATTTTTAGAATAAAAGCACTTCTATAATTATTCTTAAAAATGTATAGCTTCATGTGCACATGTTTAAAAAACAATATTATAATTTTTGTGTGCAAGTAGTTTATTGGTACATACATTTGTTAGATATAAGGCTTTAAGATTGATTATTCTTTACAATTTCAACGTCTTCTAATAATAGACGTGCATTTGAATGATACATTTTTGATACCAACTCTTTTGCCTCTAACATTACCAAATTCAATGTACTTAAATAAAATAATAGACAATTGAATGGAAAATTGACTGCCTTCATGAATATGAACTTGAAAGATACACAACTATGATACTCTTCTTTGGATTAATAAGAAAATGCTTAGGTGAAGGTGGTGAAGAAGTTTCAACATTATATCTTGCAAAGCCAGATCTATATTAGTCATTATAGATCACGTAGTAAGACCATCTTGTTGTAGAATGAATTGGTAGAGTGTTATGGGAAGTGGATGTTGGTTTTATAAGAATTTAATCTTGAAATTTCAGCTACTTGGGTTGTTTAAGGATATGAGCTTTCCTACTAGATGAAGTTGGATTCTAGTCTTATTGGCAACCATTATGAAGTAGACAAAATCAACAAAGATGATTGATATAAATATGACACTTTATCTATCATACATGAGTTGTTATTTGACTTACATTCAATATAGAGGAGAGTTGTAGTAAAGTTTATGAATTATATGTTCAAATTTAGAGTATGTTTAGGTAAAATCATGATGAAAATTTATCTATTATACTTGACAAGAGAAGAAGTTGAAGTCCTAAGAGATTTTCATGAAACATGGGAAATATACACCCTGACGAAGAAACCATAGTAAAACTGATGTGCTAGATATTAATAACTAGTGGTATTTGAAGACTCCCATGACTATATTCTCTCTTGCTATATTTTCTAGATACATATGAAGCATGAGGAGAAACATATGATGCCATTACAAGGAATTACTAAAGTTCGTCCCTTTGCATAATGGGTGTATACCAACCAAATTACCTTGAAATATTCATCAAACTAATATCCACAAGGAAACAAGTTGGTAGGAATTACTAATAGAGCCTTGATCAATGCCACCAAGAAGTTTGTAGAATAAAAATCAAAGAATGACACAATTTGCTCAATTTTTCACTATGGACAAACAAGACAAGAAATAAGGTCATGCATGAAACATCTCCATATCTTCTAGTGTGCGTGAAGGAGCCAATTTTTAAACTACATTAAAGCTTCTAGTGTGAATTTATACAAAATTATGTGGTACAATGACTAATTTAGGAGAGTTAGACATTTTGTAGTTAGAAGAAAGTAGAGATGAAGTGTTCCAATGCTTTCAAAAAAAAATGTTAAGCATTAGTTTTACAACAAGATTAAGGTGAAAGCCTTTAGAATGATAGATTTAGTCCTATTATGAGACAATGAACATGAATAGGAAGGCCATCATGAAAAATTCAATGCCATCTGAAAAGGCTTGTACTATATTTTAGAGATCATTAGAGAATGCATTCTACACAAGGAAATTATAGGGAATCTACTTCGACATCAAAAAGACCAACACCTTAAGTATTTCTTCTCATCCTTTCTTCAATTTTTGAAATTTATTTTATTTTAAATGTTTTGTAAATAATTATAAATAATTTTCATTTTATCTTAATTTTGTAGAATAGTTGTAAATAGAATTTTACTGATTTAAAAAAAATAAATCATAGATTTTTAATTTTAAATTAAATTATTATAAACTAACTCAAATTAAATCCTTTATTATTAGATTGAAATTAATGTATATAACATTCTGATTTTATACATATATGTAAATGACTAATGTACTTATGTATTTTTCTTATTGATGTCACATCCCTCATTGTAGAAGAGCAAGAAAACAAATTAAAAACACTAATAATTAAAAGCTATCTAAGGGGGACCAAAATTTATGAGACAAGGACGCCTTGTGGGGAGAGAGGGTCGTTTGCCATGATAGGAGGGGAGTAGGGCACCCTTCTGCAACATTTAAATCATTAAGGACAGTAAAGAGATGGCGTAGGTATGGGCACCCTGACACAAGTTATGGACATCCTCATGGGATAAAAGATAGGGAATTTTATCAGAAGAGTTGTTACAACTGCCCTGATAGACATGCATTCAAAATATGGAAGCATGGAGAGGGCAAGACAAACTGTTTGGACGAAGTCCCTCAAAGAAATGTGTTCTAGGAATCAATAGGAACGTACAAGGTCATGGAGGGGGGCCGAGAGAAGATGAGGATCTGGGACTCAGACCCCACTAGGTTAAGCTCTGGTTCAAGAATCATTGGACGTTGATTGAGGCCCAGCATAAGTGCACCAACAATGTTGTGCATCGTGGAGAGAACCAGAAGGTCAGATGCAAGAGCATTTATAGTTAGGGAGGCTCTTAAGAATGTTCCCCAACTACCTATGGTGGGCCTTCAGAAGAAAACTCCTTGAGGTTTCAAGCACCTGCTATGCCTGAAAGAACATAGGCTCTCTAAGTGCATGTCAGAACAACCATATGTGCCTTTCTCAATTGTAAGGATACATTTTCTTATGGTTGCTTCCACTACTGGGACCATTTCATCCAGTTTCAATGCCATTTATGGACTGGAGGCATGGGTTTTAAGTGTTAATTATGAATGAGTGGAAATCATAAATTAGACTAATTTTTTTTTGGTTACTTGCTGATATTAAGGAAACTGTTTTAGAAGTATTGGCTAATCCACTGATAATAGCATTGTTGTTCATAATCAAAGGAAGGTATTATGGTGTTAGAAACTTGCTGGTAGGGATATAGAACAATAATAAATATTATAACATCATTTGTAAAGTTTGGAACCTTCAAAGTAACGAAAATAGGCATGCTAAGAATGGAAAATAGGTGTGGACAAGAAAGTTTGTGCTTGTGGATATATGCTGGAGATGACATGCTGTGAGGATTTGCTTTGTTCGCTGTGCTTGCTGCTCTTTTTTGCTGGCACATTTGGAGTTGGACGTCCTATTCTGTTGTCAACTCTTGCTGTTCACTCATCTCTTGCTGCTCTGTGTATCTCTACTTGAGATTGCTGTTGCTGATGTAGTTAAGCAGCTGTTTTGAGGCCTTGTAGCTGTGCTGTTGTTGCTATAGGCTTGTTTTTCATGCTTCTTACTGCTGTTTTGTTTGTTTCCTTGTAATTTGTATTTTTTTTCAATTCTTTCATTAAAAAAAAAAAACCTGAACTATTATTTATAAAATAATTATAGTTCATTAAATAATCTTTGAAAGAAAGAAATTTTACATCATTGTATTTGAGATAGTAAGTATTAAGATATTACACATACTGAAATGATTATGTTATACCTAATACATCATTATGCATTATATCTTAATGTTAATCTTAATACTCTAGCATGTTATTACTAGGCTGAATTCTATATGCCAGCCTTGATCATTAAGTGAGAAAGATATTACATTAATAATGTTGATGTCATTGAATTGGAGGCCATGCTTTTTTTTGTAATTGATTAAGATAAGAGTGTTTTCTTATAGTTGAATAATGTATTATAATTTACATTGTGTATTTATTTCAAAGAGTTCTAAAGACTATGATAAAAGTTCTTACTATGTGGGCTGAAAATAGTTATAGGATGATGGTATATGATACAAAGTTTTGTTTATTAAGTATGAGTATAAGATTATTGAACACGTTCTAAACATGAGTTCCCAATATTTGATAATTATATCAAAGAACATGTTATGATATGGTTGGTATCTTAGCATGTTGGTATTTACAATTACAAGAAGCATTTATCTGGATGTTGGTTTTGGATTAGAAGGGTTTGGGTTTGTAGGAAAGATAGTCTTGATACACATTAAGATATATATCTAGAAACCTTCTTGATATTTTCCTACCAAATCAAGTTTGTACTAGAAAATGAAACCTCAATTGTTATAACTCTTAGGAATTGATGGGTTGACAAACTTTGTTGCCATTTGGCATAAGTGATACTAGACCTACCAATTTTACTAGTAGGGGATAGGAGCACAAAATTTATCTTGTCTTGGTTATGTAAGGAATGATCATTGTATGAATGTATCTTAATTTGGATATTACTTGGGTTTAATTTAATTAACTTAGGATAAACATTGGCACAATATTGATTTCTACCGTGCATGATTAGCCATGAATTGGTGTCTAACCCGAAATCTATGCTACATAAAGAATTAAACATAGTGTTGTTTGCTATTAACTCTACAACTATTGTTTGAATTAAACCCTATCTAGTAGGATGTAAGCACGGGTTATGGTGAATATTGAGTTGTACCATATAGTAAATAAAATCACAAGTAAATAATGCTATTATTCATATTGAGGGTATATCTTCATATGAGGATTTAATGAATATAATGCTTTCACTTTTCTTGAGTATGACTCATGTTTTAATCATGCTTTGAGCAAGTTTATAATTATGGTTGTAAGTCTTTCAAAGTTCAAATAGTTTTATATGGCCTTGTTGAGGCATGATGTTTTATAATTAAGGGGGATGTCATAAAAATTTAATATCATTAAGATTCTTGATATCATTGAATCATATTATAGTAAGAAATCACAAGGAACCAAATCAAGGCGTTGCATAATTATTACTTTGTGGAGATGTTTTGGCTATTATCGTCCTGTGGTATGATGTGACAAGATTTATTTTATACTGATTATGCTATTATGCATAATTTTGTGTATGAGTTTTTGTATGACTATTTATCCTTTTCAAGACAATATTGTCTAAGGTATTTTGTTGAAGATAGGTGGTATTTTAATGCTCAAATTTAAGTATTTAAATATGGTAAATAATTGGGACCCTTATAGGTAGAATTAATTAGAGCTCTTATTCTTAGTAATGTGTTATGATTAACATGTCAAATTGATTAATTAAAGTAAAATAATATATAGTTGTTTTTTGCATCACCATCTTAATATTCCTTGGTTAAGCTAGTCCCTAGGCACCTTGGTGAAATGATCTACAAGGCTAGGAATCCTTGACACACATACCTTACTGATATATGTGATAAATGATTGTGTTTAATATCTGCATATATTATCTTAGCTTGGTAAAGTAAAAGTTCTCATCTTGATAGTTGAAATCCTAAGAGAACTACATGGGAATTTGATCCCATTTAGAACTGGATATGTAGGTAGTCCTTGGGCAAAGGATACCCTTGCAACCCAATTTCATAAGGGAGGGTTTAGGGGATAACTCTAGGGTTTGGGATTGTTCCTAAACTTAATTGTTTCTCCATTTTTATTATGCTTTTAACTTGAGGCTAAATTTATTAGATGACTATGAGCTCATCCTTTTTTTAATATGTCCCCATTATATAGGTTTGAACCAATGAAAGGTAACCCATTATCATCAAGTCTATCTACTTTGAAGTTTGTGGTATTTAGCTTTCTAAAATATACTCCAATCTTATATGAGCTCTTAGAGTCACTTTCATCATGGTATGTCTTGATGTGAATGTGTGAGAATGCCTTTAATCTTATCTAAACTAAAATAATCAAATTTTATTTTTTAAACACTATGACTTTGTGTCTTGGATCATTGACAAGTACAAGAGGATATAGGTTAGCCTCAATACCAAGTGATGTCTATCTTTCCAAGAAAGAAGGGCATGATAAACTCGAAAATGATATGACTGAAATTTGTTAGGGAAAATGCTAATGTGTATTTAATGATGATCCGGGTTAAGCCATTATAATTTCATGGTGTGAGCGACTCCTACTAAATATGGATGGTCTAATTGCTCCAAATATGTATCTAATTTTGTGTTGAGTTTAAGATAGAGTTCCTTATGTCTATCTTTGTTAACTATGAACAATTAATGATGGTTATTATGGTTCTTTTCCCTTAAATATGTTTATTGGATAATTGTGTGCTAAGCTTTAGGATTGGTAATATGTAAAAAAATTATGTAATCACAAGTAGGATAATCTTTAAGATTTTACTAATATGAGTTTAAATTTTGTCTAACAAATAATGTTTTTCAAAAAACATTGAATGAGCTCTGATTACTTTACAAGTCTATATTGGTTTATGTATGTGTTTTTGGATAGAAGCCACTTATGCGGGTGTAATGTATTACTTGTTTGTTGTATTTGGACCCTAATACCTATAGGACAATTGTATAGTTTAACAGATTCCTTTGGGGTAATGTAACCAAATTAACTAGCCTAGGGTGTAAATATTTTAGATAGTATGTTTTATATTAAAATTTTGGTACTTTCTAAATGTCACAATGTTGAATCGAGATTGATACATGAGTTAATTTAGGAGACAAGGACGCCTTGTGGAGAGAGGATCGTTTGCCATGCTAGGAGGGGAGTATGGCACCCCTCTGCAACATTTAAATCATTAAACACAGTAAGGAGATGGCGTAGGTATGGGCACCCTGACACAAGTTATGGACATCCTCATCGGATAAAGGATAGGGAATTTTGTCAGAAGAGTAGTTGCAACTGCCCTGCTAGACATGCATGCAAAATATGGAAGCATGGAGAGGGCAAGACAAACTGTTTGGACGAAGTCCCTCAAAGAAATGTGTTCTAGGAATGAATAGGAACGTACACGATAATGGAGGGGGGCCGAGAGAAGATGAGGATCTGGGACTCAGGCCCCACTAGGTTAAGCTCTGGTTCAAGAATCATTGGACGTTGATTGAGGCCCAGCATAAGTGCACCAACAATATTGTGCATCGTGGAGAGAACCAGAAGATCAGATGCAAGAGCAATTATAGTTAGGGAGGCTCTTAAGAATGCAATCTTCCCTAACTATGGTGGGCCTTCAGAAGAAAACTCCTTGAGGTTTCAAGCAACTGCTATGCCTGAAAGAAGTATTATATTAGCAGTAGCTTCTCTAACTGCATGTCAGAACATCCATATGTGCCTTTCTCAATTGTAAGGATCCATTTTCTTATGGTTGGTTCCCTACTGGGACCCGGTTTGGAATTTGACACTCACCTCCTGTCATATAAATTTTTGTGACAGTTTGATCATTTAAATACCTTTCATTTGAGGTTTATGAAAATTATAAATTGTCAAAAATATTTAATTTATGATTTTTTCATAAAAAATCTTTTATACTAATAAAATTTTATTTTATTTTTGAAAAAAATATATTATATAAGGCAAGTATTAATAATATTATATTTTGTTTAAATGTTATTGTAATATGATGGAATATTGCATATTGACATATACATAAAGAGAATTTTAATCAATGAATTATTTCCCCAATAGTGGATGACCTCCTCTTATACTCTACCATCTCTATCTCTCTCACACTAGTCCTTTTACTTCTAGTTCTTTCTTTGTTTTCATTCATTCTCACATGCAGAAGCATAGCAACTTCATTTAACATGTACTCGAAAACCCCAGCCACACGGTTGTCAGCTTTGTAAATAAAAATCATTTATAAAAGCCAAAAAAAACAGAGGAATTCAAAAACATACAAATGCTCACCATTCACCAGTAAAATTGGAAGCTTGCCATGTAAAACACACCACTTTTATATCTTGAAAAAGTGAAAATTCTTCTTATGTTATTAGTCATATAAATATCCTATATATATTAGTGAAATAATGTAAAATTAAAAAACAGTAATAATTAGTAATAAATCTAAAAATCATAAATTTACTAAGTAGTTTTAAAATTCATATTAAAAATAAATCTTGTTAAAAATGTTTTAAAGTTAAAAAACAATTATATTCTATTTTGAAAAGATTTTCAATGTAGAAGTTTCTAAATTCATATTAAAAATAAATCTTGTTAAGAATATATTAAAAGTTAAAAGTTAAATATATTATATTTTGAAAAGATTTTCAATTTACTCTTATAAGAAGTTTCTAAATTTATATTAAAAATAATTTAAAATCTTAAATTTATTGTTAAAAATATTTTAAGTCAGATTTTAAACTAATTTATATTTTTATAATAAACAATACATACATACGTACATACATACATATATACATGTATATTGTCTATAATAAATTTTTACAGTTTAATAATAATTTAAAGTGTCATATATACGGTTATATAAAAATATAGCAAGTCAATTTATACGGTCTAATAAATTTTAAAGTTGTAATATCCTACGGTCTAAAATGCAAAAAACAGTCAAATAGACCATCAAATTCCAGGCCTGACTGGGACCATTTCATCCAATTTCAGTGCCATTTATGGACTGGAGGCATTGGTTTTAAGTGTTAATTATGAATGAGTGGAAATCATAAAGTAGACTGATTTTTTTTTGTTTCTTGCTGATATTAAGGAAATTGTTTTAGAAGTATTGGCTAATCCACTGATGATAGAATTGTTGTTCATAATCTAAGGAAGGTATTATGGTGTTATAAACTTGCTGAGAGGGATATAGAACATTAATAAATATTATAACATCATTTATACAGTTTGGAACCTTCAAAGTAAGGAAAATAGGTGTGTTAAAGAACCCTAAAATATTATTTATGAAATAACTATAGTTCATTAAATAATCTTTGAGAGAAATAAATTTTACATCATTGTATTTGAGATAGTAAGTATTAGGATACTCCACATACTAAATGATTATGTTATACCTAATACATCATTATGGATGATATCTTAACGTTCTTAGCATCTATGAGATTAGCATGTCTTATCTATATACTATTGTTAATCTTAATATTCTAGTATGCTATTACTAGGCTGAATTTTATATGTCAGCCTTGATCATTAAGTGAGAACGATACTATAAATAATTAAATATTAAGAATGTTGATGCCATTGAATTGGAGGCCATGCTATTTTTGTGTAATTGATTAAGATAAGAGTGTTTTCTTATAGTTGAATAATGTATTAAATAGTTTACATTGTGTATTTATCTCAAAGAATTCTAAAAACTGTGATAAAAGCTCTTACCATATTCACTAAAAATAATTATAGGATGATGGTACATGATACAAAATTTTGTTAAATAAGTATGAGTATAAGATTAGTGGATGTGTTCTAAACATGAGTTCCTTTTGGTTGATAATTATATCAAAGAACATGTTATGATATGGTTGGTATCTTGGCATGTTGGTATTTACAATTACAAGAAGTATTTATATGTATGTTGATTTTGGATTAGAAGGGTTTGGGTCTGTAGGAAAGATAGTCTCTAATACATATTAAGATATATCTAGAAACCTTCTTGATATTTTCCTACCAAATCAAGTTTGTACTAGAAAATGAAACCTCAATTGTTATAACTCTTAGGAATTGATGGGTTGACAAACTTTGTTGCCATTCGGCATAAGTGATACTAGACCTACCAATTTCACTAGTAGGGGATAGGAGCACAAAATTTATCTTGTCTTGGTTATGCAAGGAATGATCATTGTATGAATGTATCTTAATTTGGATATTACTTGGGTTTAATTTTATTAACTTGGGATAAGCATTGACACAATATTTATTTCTACTACATAAAGAATTAAAAATAGTGTTGATTGCTATTAACTCTACAACTATTGTTTGAATTAAACCCTATCTAGTAGGATGTAATCATGGGTTATGGTGAATATTAAGTTGTACCATATGGTAAATAAAATCACAAGTAAAGAATGCTATTATTCATATTGAGGGTATATCTTCATATGATGATTTAATGAATATAATGGTTTCACTTTTCTTGAGTATGACCCAGGTTTTAATCATGCTTTGAGCAAGTTTATAATTATGGTTGTAAGTCTTTCAAAGTTCAAATAGTTTTATATATGGCCTTGTTGAGGCATGATGTGTTATAATTAAGGGGGGTTCCATAAAAACAAATATCATTAAGATTCTTGATATCATTGAATCATATTATAGTAATAAATCACAAGGACCCAAATCAAGGCATTGCATAATTATTACTTTGTGGAGGTGTTTTGGCTATTATCGTCCTGTGATATGATGTGACAAGATTTATTTTATACTGATTATGCTATTATGCATAATTTTGTGTATGGATTTTTGTATGACTATTTATCCTTTTCAAGACAATATTGTCTAAGGTATTTTGTTGAAGATAAGTGGTATTTTAATGCTCAAATTTAAGTATAAATATGGTAAATAATTGGGACCCTTATAGGTAGAATTAATTAGAGCTCTTATTCTTAGTAATGTGTTATGATTAACATGTCAAATTGATTAATTAAAGTAAAATAATAAATAGTTTTTCTTTTGCATCACCATCTTAATATTCCTTGGTTAAGCTAGTCCCTAGGCACCTTGGTGAAATGATCTACAAGGCTAGAAATCCTTGATGCACATAACTTACTCATATATGTGATAATTGATTGTGTCTAATATTTACATATATTATCTTAGCTTGGGAAAGTGCAAGTTCTCATTTTTATTATGCTTTTAACTTGAGGCTAAATTTATTAGATGACTATGAGCTCATCCTTTTTTTAATATGTCCCCATTATATAGGTTTGAACCAACGAAAGGTAACCCGGATTATCACCAAGTCTATCTACTTTGAGGTTTGTGGTATTTAGCTTTCTAAAATATACTCCAATCTTAGATGAGCTCTTAGAGTCACTTTCATCATGGTATGTCTTGATGTGAATGTGTGAGAATTCCTTTAATCTTATCTAAACTAAAATAATCAAATTTTATGTTTTAAACACTATGACCTTGTGTCTTGGATCATTGACAAGTACACGAGGATATAGGTTAGCCTCAATACCAAGTGATGTCTACCTTTCCAAGAAAGAAGGGCATGATAAACTCGAAAATGATATGACTGTGAAATTTGTTAGGGAAAATGCTAATGTGTATTTAATGATGATCTGAGTTAAGCCATTATAATTTCATGGTGTGAGTGACTCCTACTAAATATGGATGGTCTACTTTCTCTAAATATGTATCTAATTTTGTGTTGAATTTAAGATAGAGTTCCTTATGTCTATCTTTGTTAACTATGAGCAATTAATGATGGTTATTTTGGTTCTTTTCCCTTAAATATGTTTATTGGGTAATTGTGTGCTAAAATTTATGATTGGTAATATGTAAAAAAATTATGTAATCGTAAGTAGGATAATCTTTAATATTTTACTAATATGAGTTTAAATTTTGTCTAATAAATAATGTTTTTCAAAAAACATTGAATGAGCTCTGATTACTTTACAAGTCTATATTGGTTTATATATGTGTTTTTGGATAGAAGCCACTTATGTGGGTGTAATTTATTACTTGTTTGTTGTATTTTGACCCTAATACCTATAGGACCATTGTATAGTTTAACAGATTCCTTTGGGGTAATGTAACCAAATTAACTAGCCTAGGGTCTAAATATTTTAGATAGTATTTTAGATAGTATGTTTTATATTAAAATTTTGGTACTTTCTAAATGTCACAATGTTGAATTGAGATTGATACATGAGTTAATTTAGGAGACAAGGACGCCTTGTGGAGAGAGGGTCGTTTGCCATGCTAGGAAGGGAGTATGACACCCCTCTGCAACATTTAAATAATTAAGGACATGAAGGAGATGGCCTAGGTATGGGCACCCTGACACAAGCTATGGACATCCTCATTGGATGAAGGATAGGCACATTTCTTAAAAGAGTTGTTGCAATTTCCCTGCTAGACGTGCATGCAAAATATGGAAGCATGGAGAGGGCAAGACAAATTGTTTGGACGAAGTCCCTCAAAGAAATGTTTTCTAGGAATAAATAGGAACTTACAAGATTATGGAGGGGGGCCGAGAGAAGATGAGGATCTGGGACTCAGACCCCACTAGGTTAAGGTCTGGCTCAAGAATCTTTGGATGTTAATTGAGGCCCAACATAAGTGCACCTGGAGAGAACCATAAGGTCAGATGCAAGAGCATTTATAGTTAGGGAGGTTCTTAAGAATGTAATCATTCCTAACTATGGTGGGCCTTCAGAAGAAAACTCCTTGAGGTTTCAAGCAATTGCTATTCCTGAAAGAAGTATTATACCAATAATAGGCTCTCTAAGTGCATGTTAGAACATCGATATGTGCCTTTCTCAATTGTAAGGATCCATTTTCTTATGGTTGGTTCCATTGCTGGGACCATTTCATCTAGTTTCAATGCCATTTGTAGACTAGAGGCATGGGTTTTAAGTGTTAATTATGAATGAGTGGAAATCATAAATTAGACTATTTTTTTTTACTTGCTGATATTAATGAAACTGTTTTAGAAGTATTGGCTAATCCACTGATGATGGCATTGTTGTTCATAATCTAAGGAAGGTATTATGGTGTTATAAACTTGATGAGAGGGATATAGAACAATAATAAATATTATAACATCATTTGTAAATTTTGGAACCTTCAAAGTAAGGAAAATAGGTGTGCGAAGAACCCTGAAGTATTATTTATGAAATAACTATAGTTCATTAAACAATGTTTTGAGAGAAATCAAATTTACATAATTGTATTTGAGATAGTAAGTATTAGGATATTACACTTACTGAAATGATTATGTTATATCTAATATATCATTATGCATTATACCTTGTGAACCCCAATCCTATTCCTGCATAGATATGACAAACAAACACATAGTTAGGTTCATATGCAAGATAAAACAAGGATTCCCCATGAAATCCATTTAATATGCTCAAAATAGGAAAAAACAAGAACAAAACATGAAAAGCTAAAGCAATCCTAATTAAGCATGCACACTCTTGATCCCATGGGGGAATTGGTGCAAATTGGTGTGTCGAAATTGGCCCTTTCCCAACTCCTTTGTAAGTTTTTTTATGATTTGATGAGTGATCCACCTTGATGAAGATTCAATCAAGCTCCATGATAAAAAATCTGCATAACCTAGCTAAGATCTTGATGAAATAGATGAAACTAGATGTTGCTTAAGGATGAAGTTGAGTATAGTAAGTTTACTCAAATTGTGGATGTTAGAATGAGAGGAAGAGTCTCTAATTTATAGATTTCCAAAATTGAAGAGAGAGTGGAATTGAGCAATGTGGGATCATTCAACATCCAATGGCCAAGTGCCACTTGTCAAGATGTGAATGGTTGAAGGTTGTGCACATTTTGGTCAATGTGCATGATAAATGCTATGAGATTCAAATTTGAAATTTGAATGTGACATGTTGGAGGGAGAAGGAAATGGAGTTAATGTCACTTGGCTCAATGCACAAGGACATGCAAGAGGAGTGAATGCTTTGTTGGAAGGACAAATCCACTTGGATTTTGAATTCAAATTTGAGGGAATATTCCTCCTTTATTCCATGTTGAGAGAAAATAGGCAATTTAATAAATCAAAATAATTGATTTATTGTGCAAGTTGCATTCTCTAGAGGATTTTAGTGATTGAGATTAAATTAGTCAAGATTTGATCAATTTAATGAGAGATTAGGTGATTTGACAATTTTGACTTAGATTTTAGGATTTATTTAAATCAAGATTGAGAGGAAAATGATTTAGAATTTAATTAAATAAAGATTTATTTAATTAAAGGAGGATGATGTTGGATTTAAACCAAACAAAGATTTATTTAATTTAAATGATATGACTTTTTTTTTTTATTAGACTACAGGAATCGGGTAGCACAACCCCCTATAAACTGCATTGCGCTTGGTAAACTTTTTAACGTGACCAGTGGCACTGGCGCGACACACCCTCCGGTACCACAGGAGTGGGGGAGACTAGACCTCGTGACCAATCTTCTGCAACAGGAAAGATTTAGCCAACCGAGCTAGGGCCCCCACTAAATGAGATGACTTTAGGGATTAATTAAATAAAATGATTTATTTAATTAAAAGGGGGATTACAAATTAACTAAATAAAATTGATTTATTTAATTAAGAGATGAAGAGTGATGAATTTAATCAAATACAAATTATTCGATTAAATGACTAGCAAAGGAGATGATTTAGGAAAAAATGGTGTTAGTAAATCAGGATCCAGTGTGTCGGATCAAATTGTATATTTTTCATTTCTACATTTTTCCCCTATTTGAAGCAATGCACTTGTTGTATTGGTTCAAAGAATAAACTGTTGTGATTAGAATTCAAAATTTCTCAATTTTTTTGAATGCCCCATTGTTGCGCCAGTGAAAGGATTATGCTGGTAGATTGGCCCCTCAAGAGATTGAGCGGAAATGTTTGATTTTCCGATCAAGATTGCGATAAAATGCGAGAGGAGTGGTTCTATTGATAAGAGGATGAAAGATAATTCTTTAGAAAGATCAGATATTTGATGTAGACAACTTTTATGATGTATAGACAGTCATCGGCCATGGGTAGCCTCGTGTATATTTTGATACAATTTCAGATAGAAATGTTAGTAAAGATAGAAGAATAAGAAGAATAAGATGGATGGAAGGAGGATCCAACAAGCCTACGTTATGATGATGATGATGATTTGCTTACCAGGAGTTGGGATTTTCAAAGGGCCAATTACTTTATGTTTGATAACACACGTAGGTACGATGTATCAAGGTATAAAGAACTAGGATGGATTTGTACCTAGTGTGATGGACTTTGACTCGACAATCAGATAGGAGTGCTCTTGTTCACACTTGACATACATAAACCTTGCTAGGATGGACCTAACAAAGCAAGTATTCACCAAGTTATTTTACAAGAATATCCAACAAGCACAACAGATAAAAAAGATAATAATCATTGCCCCATTCCTTTCTCTCTAAACCTATTTTGTTTAGGCATCATCGAGAGGTCCTTGGAATGAGCGCAAAATAAGATAAGTCAAAAAGACCAGATAAAGTAAACAAACAATCTAATGTTCTTCATACCACTAGCCAAGGCTAAATTACCGTGAGATACCTGATGCTTGTGTCCATCATGGGAAGGATTCACCCTAGGACATTTTGTGATTAGGGTTTTGGTGAGACTGATTGGGCGATAAGCTATTGATACTCTGAGTTGATCAACTTGCTTGCTTACTGACCTAGACTTGAGACTTTTGATGATTAGGGTGTTCACTTTGGAACCTGCTAGACTTGCTTTTGACTAACTCACCAAAGGATGAAGGTGATGATTGATTTATTAGGAGTGAGACAACTGCGGGTGAAAGCAAGATGAGATGGATGCACCATTTTGGGTTTTTCAAATGTTTTGAGGTTGTTTTGATTTTTTGGATTTTTCAAATTTTTTGTATTTTTGAGATGTTTTATAAATGTTTTTGGATTTTGTGTCTCGAGGCCGATCAAGGATGGCCTTGCCTACGTTTAAGCTCAAAAACGAAATAGTTCAGAAAGACGACAGACTTGAATCGATGATGAGAAAGATGGGAAAACGGATTGCCAGATTGTGACGGACGCCTAAAGGATTGACCTAGGGTGTGAAATAGATGGGCAAATGGATTGCCATGCGACATACACCTAAAGGACTGACCTAAATGTGAAATAGATGGGCAAACGGATTGCCATTGCGATGAACACCTAAAGGACTAACCTAAATGTCTCGGGGGATGATCAAAGATCAACCTTGCCTACGTTCAAGCTCAGAGACGACTTAGTTTTGTTGGTTGACCCTGTTTTTGACTTTTTGAGATGTTTTTGGATTTTGAATGATTTTTTGAAATGTTTTTTTGATTTTTGATTTTATGATGATTTGGATATGGATATGTGATGATATTAGTGCTCTATTTTGGGATTTTGTTAGAAACCAAGCTAAGGTTGATTGATCGTATCAATGGATTGATGATGATAACATTGTTGAGGACACACAACAATGCAAGGATAGTGTTAAACAACACAAGGATTGGGAAGGATATCCCGAGGTGATGATGAATTGATTGGATTTTGATTGATCAGGATTTTGAAGCTTGGTTTGGAACAAAATTGTTTTGATGATTTGATGTCACATTGATGTACGTATTAGATGCGACTGATACTGATTTTGGATTGATGTTCGATGAAAGATAAAGCTTGATAAGGGACATTGTCTTGTCAAAATAGGCCAT
Organism: Sequoiadendron giganteum; assembly: GCA_007115665.2. Classification (NCBI taxonomy): domain Eukaryota; kingdom Viridiplantae; phylum Streptophyta; class Pinopsida; order Cupressales; family Cupressaceae; genus Sequoiadendron; species Sequoiadendron giganteum. The sequence goes on along the minus strand of CM021101.1, from coordinate 741,012,789 downwards.
GGGCTAGTGATTTGGATCTTTGGCTCACAAATGCTTTGACCAATTTGATTTTATGTCTGCCAATGTTCAGATCACCACATAAGTTGGAGGATATAGATCCAAATTTATTCCCGAAGCAAGATACAAATATCTACCCGTAGTGTCCAACAATGTTTGAACGACCATGGGTAGATTCTTGGACGAATGGATATGAATTATCTAGCGATAAGATAAGGGTGTTCAAATAGAGGATTCTCATTTGGATAATGCTTCAAGGCTCAGATAATGTTGGATTGGATAGGATCAATGAAAATGACCCATGTCAAGATGACTACCATAAGCAAGTGTAAAGTGTGCACCAAAATTTGTCAAGATCAAGATAAGGTAGATAGATGGTAATAGGTTGGATAAATGGTTCATGGATGAATGGATGATATGGCTGGAATGTTGGCTTTATTATGGATGTGATAAGATGCTTCCAACTGCACTAGTGCACATAGATGCTCGATTTTACACATGACACCTGTTTGCCAGGTTTTCATCATGGTACTTGCCCAAAGCGTCGATGCGGTTTTCACTAGAGGACGATTTTTTCTTTACTATTTTTCAATCTTTTGTTTGGATTTTTATATTTTTATATATTTTTGTATTTTTCTATGAAATATTTCAAGGTCATGCTGAGCCACCTGATGTTGTTGATGTAGATGCATCTTTCGTAATGTGTCATCGATATCTTGCTTGAAGAAGTTGCCTTGCCAAGATACGTGCATTTGAACGCAACTTTTGAGATTCCTGATCTGCTTTGCTGATACTGGAGTTAACTTTGTTTTTGTGCACAAATCACGATAGAGTGCCTTCTTAATCCTTATGATGAAGGGTCGTTGCCAATACATGGTCAATGTGAGAATTGGATATCATGCTTGGAGGCGTGGATGAAGTGTGTTTAGGAATAAAAGATGGATTGGTTGACCATTTGGAACCTTTGACTCTCCAAACTTGAGAAGATGAGCAATGATGGGTGGATACGAAAGTGTGCGTGGAATTAGGACCAACTGCTTGCTACACTTTGTATGTCACTTGAGAAGCATGCTTTTGCCTTTGTGGACATTTTTGATGGATACTTTCCCCCTTTTTATTTCGTTGACTAATGGAGTTGATAGGGATCATCTTTCTTTGTATTTTTTGGTATCCAAGTGTATTTGATTTGTCCTTCATGCTTCTTAGCTTCTTTTTCTTTGATAATGTTCTTCATTCTTTGATTCAAATATCCCTTTTGATGTTGGTCCCAATTCGTGAATGGGGTGATGGGTGGATGACGATTCATGATGTGGCGGGTTGTAGTATTGGCATTGATTTCATTATAAGGATTCTTCGTGCCCCCTATGTTGATGTTTGTTTGAGACGAAGTTGCCCCTAGTTTTATAGAGGTATCACTGATATGTTTAGATCCCTTAATTACCGAATAACCAAGACCTTGATGCCTAGGATTTCCAATAATCTACACTGGTTCCAGGATACCCTGTTCATGTAGGCCTAATCCTCTGCCTTGATAATTCATCCGTTGAAACATTTTATTTGCAATAGGATATGATTTACCTTGGAAACAAGGTGCTACTACTTCTTTGCTCTGTGGTGGATCTTCAAAGGTGACAACTTCTTTACTGATGAGATAGCTTTCCCTAAAAAATGTAAGTGATCCAAGTTTATAGGTGATAGGATCCTCCATCTGTGGGATAAATTCTTGATTGATATCGTTGGTTTGAGCTTGTGAAATATTAGATTTTAATGCTTCTTCAAGAAGTGTCGATGATTCACAATCCACATTAAAGTCTTCCTCATGATTCATTTCATAGGATGTTTCTGATTCATGACTTCTGTAGGAGCCTTCTTCATGATCTATTTCTGATATGTTTCCACAAGGTTTTTCTGATTCACCACTTCTATAGAAGCCTTCTTCATGATCCACTTTTGGTATGTCTCTAGATTTTTCTATACCTTGATCATGTGTACAAATGTTAAGAGTAGGAGACTCTTGTACCTTGGTAATGATGTCAAGAGTATGAGACTCTTGTTTTGAATGAAGATCATCTACGTGTCCATCCAAAGAAAGCATCTCATGGGTAGATGGAGGAGTATATGCTATGTGGATGTGATCATCGCGTATAGATAGGAGAGTGTCCATTCGATCATTGTAGTATCTCAGAGATACAAATTCTCGATCTTGAGTGATTTCAAAATCTCTTTCGACATGCTTTGGATCAAGTTCTTGACATGGGTCGATTTCAAAGGATGGATTTCTTACAAAGGGTTCTTGGACATCGTCATAAGGAATGGGAAGTGGCTCCATATCCTCTTGATCTTTGAGTGGATTTGGATCAAATGTTGAGTTGAGGATTCCTTCACTATCCATAACCACGAGGTCAAAGGATGTCAATGTGTCTTGGGAAGGACCATTGCTAGACCTTGGTGACATATTTTGATCATTCTTTGGAATAAATTCTTGAGATATGTCCTCTAACTCGTTAGGTGATGTAGAGACATTGTCAACACAATCATCGATGGATGGATCTTGGATTATGTCAATAGGATCAAATAACATCAACACTCCTTGAAATAGATCTTTGTAGGAGGGGTCTTGATCATGACTAAAAAATGGCTCTTGATGTATGTTGATTTGATCATTGGATGAGGTGGAAACATCTTCAAGGTGTTCATCGATGGATAGATCTTGATCATTGTTTTCAATAATTATGGTGGGAATCTATTGCAAGATTTGTTGAGCGATTAATGCCTACGTTTGTTGCTGAGCCAACAACGCTTGTTGTTGGGCTTGTTGTTGAGCTACTTGTTGATACACTTGTTGATGGATTGTTTGCAATTGCGCTCGGTATTGTGCTTGTGCCTACCAAGCCTGGTGCTAGGCTTGAGCTTGAGTCTATGCTTGTTGGGCTGCTTGTGCCACTTGTGTAGCTTGTGCGGATTGTTGGGTGGCTAATTGCACTTGCGCTTGCTGAGCAGCTAGCTATGCAACTCGTTGGTTTTGGATTTTTTTTGATAGGTAGCTTGTCGAGTAGCTTGCAACACGATGGAGAATGAATTTTCCATGTTGTGTTTTGGAAATGGTGGTGGTGGATTGGGAATGGTGTTGACCCTTGTGATGAAAGGAAGGGTCACATTGATTTCCAGGGTTTGAGTGGTGAATGATGTGATCGAGATGATTGGTCCTTGAGACACTTGAGGAATGATAGATGTGTTAATCGTTGGGGTTGCTTGGATGGTCACCATTTGTTGTTGTGATATCCATGGCACAGCTGGAGGATTTGTTATGATGCTTTGGTTAATGATTGGAGTGTTGCTTGGATTTGGTTGATTGCTGGCTGGTAAAGGGGAAAGGCTCATGCCCTAATTGTTTGGTTGATAAATTTATAAGTTTTGACTTTGATTTAAATCTACCATAGGAAAAGATGTTCCAAAATTTAGATTAGGAAAACTCGCATTTTTTATACCATTGAGGTTTGTAAGAGATAATGATCCCATGTATGGATTGTACAAATACAAGTTTTGAAAATTAATTGGCATTGCAAGGCTTGGATAGTTTGGTTGAATTGGATTACTCATGATGGATGAATCAAGTTTATATTCTATGTTCTTTTTGTGTTTTGACTTTTTTGTAAAAGTAAACCTCTAAGGGATTTAGGACCAATGATGAGATGAAGGATGAAAGGGGTGAATGATATGGATGTTTAAACTTTTAGGAACTTTGGATCGATGCTAGACTTCAGGACTTGTTTTGATTTTTATTTTGATTGAGGATAGTTTGACTAAGTGTGTTAAGTCAAACAAAATGATAATGCACTTGTAAACTCTAGGAAGTTGTGTTATCCTAGAGTAAAATTGTATACAAGAGGATAATTTGACTAAGTTTGTTAAGTCAAACAAGATGATAATGAACTTGTAAACCTTAGAAAATTGTGTTAGCCTAGAGGAAAATTTTCTCAAGAGGACTAATAATTTGAGTAAGTGTGTTAAGTCAAACAAGGTGATGTTGATTTTTCCTAAATGTCTAGCATAAGTGATGTTTTCCAAGGTTCCAAAAGTTGTTGGTGAGATGATTTTGATAAATGTTTGGATGGGGTGAAGTGTTTGACTTGATCCTAGATGAACCTAAGAGGACTTGTTTACAAGTCCAAGGTAATTAAGAGCATGCTTTTCCCTAAAAGTATTTCAAACCAAAAGACCAATGTTTGCATGAAAACCAAATGACTCAAAAGGGACCAAGCACATGTGTGGTTCAATTATTTTTTATCTTGCTTAGGTTCGGTTCTTTTTACCACAATTTTTTTTTGACTATGCTCTTCAAACTGAATGTCTATGTCTTAATTCCTTTTCATTCCACAAGGTCCATTATGTGAAAATCAAGGTTTCAAGAGCACAGTTCCCTAGGTTGACTTTAGTGAAAATAAATGATGATTAAACCCAAGAACTTAGAAACCTCTAAGGATATTATCCCTAGGGAAAGCAAGAGAACTTAGATTCATCAAAGGATATTTGTTTCCCCCAAAGGGTTTGAAATTTGAAACTCCCCGTGAATGTTTGTTTTCAAATGTTTTGAGGACAAAGCAATGTGTTTTGATTTCAAGAACATGTACAAGCCCTAGGCTGAAAAAATAATATTTGTTGGGTTCCCACTTGGACGAATCCAACTGTGCATATTCAATGCGGATGATTAGATGCTTGACCACACAGGCTCCCCCTTACAATGCACTCACTTCTCGGGTCAATCAAGCATCAGTACCCATGAATCTCCCATGACATGCTTTTCATCTCTACAACAGAACCGCATGTATATGTGGGGCGGCTTCAAAGGACATGACCTTTTGCACCAACAAATAGTTAATGATTTTGGTCTTTACTAAACAAGGGTTTTAATGCGGGCATTTCGTTCATGGGGGAATATCCATGTGGTGAGAGATCATTGATGCCCTTCTCATTAGAATAAACCTTGTGATATTGGCCTTTGTTCCAATATCCTCACTTATATCCCAGGTGGAAGTCGCTTGGTTTTAGCATGTTCTCGGTTGGGTCATTCCCCTAGGTGATTAATTTTTTCCACAAGGCAGACCCTCTAAGATAAACAAAAGCGAGCAAGCATATCCCGTAGTTCAATCGACCTTCGTTGAAAAACAAAGGGAGAACACTCGCAATATGCAACACTCACACTCGCAAGATTGGTTCAATTTTAATCCCAAAATGAAATGAGGAGGTAATATTTTATGCAATTTAATGTCACCAAAAATAATTTTGATACTCAAGATTTTCGTGAGGCGCAAGAGAAGCGCATACGCCTTTTAAAATGAAATTACTTTGCAAAAAAGATTACAAGACACAAAAGCACATGTTCATTTTAAATCCTCAAAGCAATGATTTGATTCTTTTTCAAGCACCAAAAGGAAAGATGAAGGTTTCCTTGTTCAATTTTTATCCTCAAACCAAATCTAGTAAGTTGTTCTAAAGTTCTTTTTAACCCTTTGTTGCAAAATTTGAAAGAAAATTTGTAGTGTTCTTTTTAGAGCCCAAAAGAAATTTAGTGTTTCTAAAAGCATAAAGGCAATCAAATCCTTAGGAAGGGATTATAAGTTCTCCCAAAGTGTTTAAAAACACTTAATACAATGAGATGATAAATTCATAAAGAACCCTTGGCCTTTGTTTTCCTTTCTTCACTTTTGATCAAGAACTTTCATTTTTTGGCAGATTTCAACAATTGTTAGATTTTTCCATTTTTGGTAATTTTGCATGCATAACTTTGAGAGTCCTATGTTTTGCCAAAAAATTTCTAAAACTAAAATAGGATGAATTTCCAACTAACATCCTAAATTTGAAACATGAACTTCGAGTTATTAACAAAAACAACTCTTAAAAAACTAGAAAAAAACACTAAATTGCCATTTTGAGGGTCAAGATGAAAGTTTCAAGCCCCGAAAAAATGTGGAAAAATGGCCACCAACCCACCTAAGATGCTTACTAATCCACATGCCACCTCATAATGAAACTACTTGTAAAATTTCAGCCAAAACCCACAACTGAGTCAAAAGTTATGACCTTAGGAAGTTCCTGCATCACAAGAAAAATGTTAAAAAAAATCAGAAATCTGTCTTTACCCAACTCCAACGGCGCAATTAGCAAATGCGGCGGAGTTTAGAAATATAGTGGCGCGATATAGCGCCACTTCCTGACTGAGTGCAGCGCTCTGCAGCAGATAAAGAACACAAATGCGATGCTGTTTTAGCATGCGACACAGTTTGGAGAGCGACGCAGTTTAGAATTTTGAAATTTGTAGGCGGGAAAGTAGATGCGACGGAGTTTGGAGTTTTACATGGTGCAATATGTGATAGAGGATTTTCTGCAAGGATCAAGATTAGATTAGCATATTCAAAACCCACAAAGACAATATAATGCATAGGAAAATAAATAAGGAAAACATGAACTAAAACGAAATGAGCTCACCAAACCCTTCTTCCTCCATGGCTAACTTCCATTGCACCTTCTAGCTTGTTGTGATGATGAGTGTGCCCTCAGATTTTGATGAGCATCTACTATGTTGACTAGCCCTAAGCAGAGTTTTGAAGGATTTCAATACAAAATGCAAGAGAAGATTAATCCTACACGCAAGATGAAGAATAAGAAGAAGATAAACTTTAGAAATAGATAAGAGATATTAGAGAGATTACTAGATGAAGACAAAATTGGAATTTTATAGAAAATGCAATTCTGTATGGACGGATGAGATTAAAGATTGATAAGTGCCCTAGAATTTGTGGTCAAGATTCAAAATAACAACCCCTTAATTAGGGTTAGGGCAACCCTAGGATGAAATTCAAATTGAGTGGACAAGATTTAATTTAAGAAATTAAATCAAGGAATGAGATTAGTTGTGACAATGCGATGAGAATTAGCAAGTAAAAAAAGATGAGATAGAAAATCAAGTCATTTTAGAAATAACTTACTTTGTGGAGAGAAATGCTATTTTGAAATTAATATTTTAAATTAATTCCAAAATGGTGAATTCATGTGACAGTAAATAATAATAATTTAAAATTATTTACTTGGAAAAAGGGAAATTACCAATTTAAATAAAATACCTTTATTTAAATTTAGAAAGAAAATCAATAAGACAATTTAATAATTAAGATTATTCAATTGTGGAGGAAAATTAGAAAGTGGGTAATTTTAAATATGATTTTATTTAAAATTAGAAAGAAAGTTGAAGAGGATAGATAAATTTAAATAAATAATTTTATTTAAAATTAGAAAGAAAGTTGGAGAGGATAATAATTAAATAAATAATAAGAATTTATTTAATTATGAGAAGACAAATAATTAATGACGTATTAAATAAATAAAGTTTATTTATTTAAATAATCATGAGGAAGTAATGGACTAATAATTAAATAAATTTAGGAATTTATTTAATTATAGAGTGACATAGGCAATTAGCGACGTATTTGAATAATAAATGTAATTTATTTAAATAGTCAAGAGGAATAAAAGACCTGAATTAATTAAATAATTAAGAATTATTTAATTAATAGTTGACATTGGACTATAGGACATAATTAATTATTTTAATTATGTTGAGATGAAGCATGATATAAAAAAATGTGGTTTGCGGGTCTAGGCCATTTTTATGTGTCTACATTTGCCCCTCTTTGTCATAATGCAACCTGTCACATTGTGGCAAAGAAAATAAGTCAAAAATATGCCCCAGTGCAAAATAGGATGAGGAAGAATGATGAGGAGGGTTGCGGTATGCCCCCTCGAGAGGACAGTTGGGTTCCGAGAATATGAGTGGGCTTTTGAAATGGATGAGAAGGACTAGAAGATGAAAGACAAAAGTATATAGGAAAGATAGATAAGGATGATAATGATGCGGACTAGAAGAAATGTTAGAGAGAAAAAGATGAATGTTAGGATAGAAGACATGGACGTCGATATGGGGAAGGAGATGCAAGTTAATGTGGAAAAATAAATGCATGTTAGAATCCTTCAACGTTTGCTAGAGTACTAATAAGTGTTGCTCGAATCATCATTGGGTGGTAAAAATGACACAAATGGACAACAAACACCAGGGTATGACATAGACCAAGGTGTGCAAGGTCATACACTTGCAAAATAGACAATCACAGACAAGGAATGTCCTAACTAATACTAGAGGCCAATTTTTCCCAGTATTTTTGTGAAGACAATCCACAAATAGTAGTCAAAGAAAAAAAAATAGGTCATTAGACATCATTGCACCTCTAAATCCTTCATGGGACATCCTCGAGGTAACTAGTAACATGACCAAAAAACAACTCAATAAAAAGATAAGACAACATAGCCAAAAATTAATAGCCATTTAGTTGTATTGCCAATGTTTGTTTGTCGAAGATTAATTGTTTGATAGTTTGACAGTTTGACAGTGCCTAAGGTTAGGAAGGATACATCCTGAAAAGGCAAATGATATTTTGACGAGGTCCAAATCCAAGAAGGAACATCTTGAAGAGGACCAAAAATTAACGAGATTGACATTTTGACTAATGTTTTGGCAAGTTGACTGATTTTGACTGTATGATTGATTGGTTTATGTTGTTTGATTTTGACCAATTTTGACGGTGACGTTTCAAATGACTATTTTGCATCAAGTGCGACTATGTCTGACTTATTTGACTGACGCGACCATGTTTGACTTATGATTTTATTTGAAAAAACCTAAAAGGACTGACCTAATGTTCAGGGACTCAAAGATGAACCTTGCCTATGTAGCATATGCGTAGAGATAACGTAGTTCGAAAAAATGACAAAGACTAACTGACTCGACGAACTTGACAAAATATGAATGACTTTGACTTTGTTTTTGGGATTTTAACATTGATTTGGATGCTTTTGTGTTTTCTTCAGGACATTTTTCAATTGTTTAGGATTTTTATTTTTTAAGGACTTTTTCTAATTTTTATGACTTTTTTCAAGACTTTTTGCAATTATTAGGAATTTTTCCAAGATTTTTTTTTTTTTTTTGCCGGATAGGCTTGATGCTTTAGATGACCATTGACTTTTCTAAATCTTTTGACGGTGTCGATGTAAAGATTGGTGCCATGACATGCCAATAGTGGCCTTTTTGAAGTAGTTGCCTTGTCAGGATGATAGCGCTTGCATACAACTGATTAATGTCATTGTGATCCTTGTTGATACTAGAGTTGGCCTTATCAAAATACACACATCACGATAGAGTTCCATGAGAGTCCTTATGATAAAGAGTTTCTACCAAGATGCGACGGATATGTGACATGAGATATTTTGATTTTAAGGAGGATGTAGGATTTTGACGGATGATGGTGGACGTGGATGAGTTGGTTGGATGTTTGGATGTATTGATTTTTATTCTCCAAACTTTAGGTGTCGGGTTAGGATGTTGTTTGGAACCAAAATTTTTATATTTCTTTTTTGATGGCCATTTTGACGGAGGTGGACATGTATTGTATGTGGGAGTCCTCTTGTGTTGTGGCTCCACATTTTGATTGACTCTTGGATTTGGCATATTTTTTTTGCCCGATTCATTCTTTTCTTGACTTGATCCATTTTGTTTTGGGATCCATTTTAGCTTCATTTGTCTGCTTGTATTTTTTATTGATTCCATGGCCTTTGACATGTGATTTTGAACTTTGGATTTGTAACACTTTTGTTGGTTCCAAATGGATGGTTTATTCATGATGGAATGATGGTTTGGGGTGTGGAGGGAAGGGGTATTGGCGACAATCTTATGACAAGGACTACTCATGACACCCATTTTGATATTTGTATGAGTTAAAGTTTCCCCCAATATCGAGGAGGGACCACTAACATTGTTAGATTTTCCAACTGATAAATATCCAAGACCTTGATGTTTATAATCTATGTGAACTTGTACAGGTTCTATAATTCCTTGCTCATGTAGGCCTAGTCCTTTTCTATGATAATGCATGTTCTGACAAATTTTGTTTGCGATGGGGTACTTGTTATTTTGGAAGCAAGATGCTAACCCATCCTTATTATGAAAATTAATACTCAGAATCTTCTCATCTATAAGAAATTCTGCTCTAAAAAAGATAGATGATCCTAAATGATAGGATGTTGTAGCTTCACTGACATGTTGGACAGATTTTTGATTGACATCTTCGGTTTGATTTTCTGACATATCAGATTCTGATGATTTTGTTGGTGCTTCAAAGTTGATGTCAAAACCATCTTCATGGTTATTGTCATAGAGCCCATTGAATTTAGTTATAGCTTGATCATTTTCAAATATGTCCATGCTAGAAGAATCTTGTTCTAATGGTAGATCATCTATGTGTCCCATGGTGGCAAGTGTCTCATCTTTGGAAGTGTCAACATTGGAAGCTTGGAGAGGGTCATCTTCAAGTGTTTCATTATGAAGGGCATAAAGGTCAAGGAGTGGATCATTTTGGACTTCTTCAAAAGTAGTTTCTTGATCAAAGATGGGCTCGGTTGGAATGACATGATCGTAAATAGGGTCTTGACCAAGGATAGGTTCATTTTGAATGACATGGTTTTGGATGGACTCTTGAGAAAGGATAGGTGTATTTGGTATGCCATGATTGTCCAGGAGGACTTCTTGAGTGGATTTAAAGATGGGGTCATGGAATGGACTACTTTGATTTGTACAAGACGGTGATGTTATGATGTCATGCTTGGGACTTACCTCTTGATATGTATCCTCAAGTGTAGGTAAGAAGATGGGACTTTGGAGACCATGACTAGATATGTTTTCATGAAAACATGGAGTGTCTTGGAATGGATTGGTGTATGATGAACTAGGATATGACATGGAAGTTTGAACTTGTTTGAGGGATGATGGACTAGGATAGGACATGAATGCATGACAAGGATATGACGTGGATGGAGGACTAGGATATGATGTGGATGGAGGACTAGGATATGACGTGAATGAAGGACTAGGATATGATGTGGAGGCTTGGAAAGGATTAATGGATGGTTGGTTTCCCCTGTCAATGTTAGGGTGGGGACAATAGGTGGATGTTTGTTGTGGATGAATGGTAGGATTTGTGTTAAAAGATTTGTGATAGGGAGGGGAAATGGATGGAGGACTAGGACTTATAGGTTGTTGGTAAGAGGGATAGATGGATGGAGGGCTAGGGGTTGTAAATTTGGACATGGATTGGAGTTATAGTGTTTTGAAGTCCCTAGCTAGTTGTGCTTGGCCATTACTGAGAAATTGGCATTCAATTCGACTAACAAGCATGTCATAGTGGCTTAAAGACATAATGGTGGATGGAATGAGACCAAGACTATGCAAAATGATAATGAGGACAAAAAGGAATGTCAAATACAGTGGTAATGAAGACTAAAATGAGCGTCTTACGTCAAAAGATTTCTAGGAAAGGGTTACTAACCATTCAAAGTTTGGCCAATGTCTCGATTTGGATTGTCAAAGGACTCGTTTGAAGGACAAGATGACAAGGTGAGATTTACACACTAGACTTATGAGTTGGAAATAGCTCACCAAAGGACAATGACTAAGGATTGATTTGTTTGATTTGGTCCAATGACAATTTAATTTTTGAGACAATGGTTTGACAAAGTAAGGAAAGTTTGCCTATCCTAAATTGTGCAAATTTGAGGACTTAAGACTTTGCCTATGCAGAAGATGATGGTGGACTGCAAGCTAAATGCAAACTAAAAATGCAAAGATGGATGACGTGGACAAGTGTTTTAACTTCAAACAGAGACTGCTGGAAAAAGATGTTAGGAAATCTATTAGCAAATGTTTGGTCTCGAGTTTCTGACAGTAAAAATATTTTTCTAGTTGACAGGCAAATGCGTCCTTCCAAAAAACAATTGTGTCTCAGGAATGCAAAAGCATTGCAGGATTCTAGCATATGCTGTGTAGACTGGTAAATGCGGCACGACAAAGCAATTGTGGTGTTTAGTAAAGAAAATGCGGTGCGAAAGATCAATTACGGCTTGGGAATAGGTAGTTGTAGTTCAGTATGGAAGATGCAATGTTTGATCAAGAAAATGCGTCGAATGACAGTTAATTGCGGTGTTTCAAGTTGCACATGCGTTGCAATAGAGTGATTGCGGCTTAGAATTTAGCAATTGCAGTTCGACATCTAGCAGTTGCGTCACAGAAAAAATGATTTTGGACAAAAAAATTCAGCAAATTGCAAGTTTGTTTCAGCTTGGCAAGTTTGTTTCAGATTTTGGGATTGGTGTTCATTTGTTCAAGTTGTCTGAAAATAGTTCTAAAACACATGGTGTTGTGAAATATGAAGAACAACCACATAGAAGACATTTGCAAAATCCTATGGTTGCAAGGACAATATTCTTATGGATCCCACACACATTTTACTCCAACCGCGTATCCTTAGCGAATGAATTCAGACGCTTGGCCCCACAGGCTCCCCCTTATAGTGCACTCACTTCTTAGGGCAACCAAGCTTCCAACCTCCATGAAACTCCCATGGCAGATTGATCATCTCTACTAAGAACTGCGCAGGTGTGGGTGCCTTGGCAATAACCGTTGCTACACCAAAGAATAAAAGGTTTGTGGTTTACTAAAACAAAGGTTTTATTTCGGGCAACCGTTCAGAAGGCCACGTGAGAGGAATTATCATCCCAGTCTGTAGAGGTTACACTCTACAGGTTTTGATGCACCACAAGGGTACTGGGGAGTCAATTGTTGGTCTGTAGGATATTCTGTAATGCTAAGCTTTCCTTAATATTAAAATTTATATACTGGTTGGGTGTTGCTTGGCTTTAGCGCGTTACCAGTTTGAGTCGCTTTGGGGTGAGTACTTTTTCCCACAAAAATAGACCTAATGTCTAAGGCTAACAAAAGCGAGCCAACATATTCATAGTTCAATCAATATTTGTTTAAAAACAAAGAGAGAGCACATGAATATATTAACTCACACTTGCATATTGTTCTTTTTAAACCCAAATTGAAATGTGTTGTTGTGATGACTAACTAAATCACAAAACAGAAAAAAAACACTAGTTTATTTTAACTATTTGTAGTATTGTCAAGCATGGGGTTTATTTTAACCGTTTGTAATGTGAGCTAACTAACAGTTAATTTTAAACTCATGAAAAAAAAGAAATGATTGTTCTTTTTAATCTCATGCAAATGCGTGATTGTTCATTTTATTTATGAGTGAAGAAATGCATGATTGTTGGATTAAATTGAATAAAACCAACAATGAAATTTAGCTAAACTCTAGCTTGAAACACGCTGTCACAAAAATATTAGTATCCCAAAAAAGATCTCTAATCTAGAAGTAGAAACAAGGAGGAAACTGAAAAATACAAAACATAAATTTTTTTGTTACCAGTCATTTGCGTCACAACAGAGAAAATGCGACTCTATACAACATATGTGGCTTGATATGTCCTTTGCGGTTTGGATTTTGGAAAATGCGTCGCAAGAGGTTAGTTGCTTCGCTTGGGCAGGCAAATACGTCATGACAGAGCTATTGAGTCGCTCACGCAAGTAGATGCGGTGCAATAGAGCGTTTGTGTCGTACATGCTGTCAATTGCATCGTTTCGTATACCTGTACTTGCAAAAAAAATGAGAAAAAGAAAAAAAAGCCATACAAAAACCTGCAAAATGTCTTAAAAGAAAATGTCGGGTTCACCAATGTAACATAGGGTAAATGTCAAGTTAGCAATGATTAAATGCATAAACAAACTCAAACCTAAGTAAGCAAGGAGGAACAAAGGAGGAAACAACAAAGCAAAAGGAAAGATCTCACCAAATGCCTTCAACCTCCATGAATCACCTTCCTTGTACCTTCTCTATTTGCTGCAATATGCGTTTGCCCTCAGATTTCTTTGTGAGCAACTATGATTATGACAAGACCATGCAAATGTTGAAGGATTTAAGAATCTATGCAAGAGAAGTTAAATCTACATGCAATAAGAAAATCTGCAAAATAATAAAATTAGACTAAAGGATTGACATGAAGAAGTGAAGAAGAAGAAGTTGAGATAAAAATTAGAAATAGATAAGAGATATTAGAGAGATTCCTAAATGAAGACAAAATTGGCATTTTATAGAAAATGCAATTTTGTATGGATGGATGAGATTAAAGATTGATAAGTGCCCTAGAATTTGTGGTCAAGATTCAAAATAACAACCCCTTAATTAGGGTTAGGGAAACTCTAGGATGAAATTCAAATTGAGTGGACAAGATTTAATTTAAGAAATTAAATCAAGGAATGAGATTAGTTGTGACAGTGAGATGAGAATTAGCAAGTAGAAAAAGGATGAGATAGAAAATCAAGTCATTTTAGAAATAACTTACTTTGTGGAGAGAAATGCTATTTTGAAATTAATATTTTAAATTAATTCCAAAATGGTGAATTCATGTGATAGTAAATAATAATAATTTAAAATAATTTACTTGGAGAGAGGGAAATTGCCAATTTAAATAAAATGCTTTTATTTAAATTTAGAAAGAAAATCAATAAGACAATTTAATAATTAAGATTATTCAATTGTGGAGGAAAATTAGAAAGTGGGTAATTTTAAATATGATTTTATTTAAAATTAGAAAGAAAGTTGAAGAGGATAGATAATTTTAAATAAATGATTTTATTTAAAATTAGAAAGAAAATTGGAGAGGATAATAATTAAATAAATAATAAGAATTTATTTAATTATGAGAAGACAAATAATTAATGACGTATTAAATAAATAAAGTTTCTTATTTTATTTAAATAATCATGAGGAAGTAATGAACTAATAATTAAATAAATTTAGAAATTTATTTAATTATAGAGTGACATAGGCAATTAGTGACGTATTTAAATAATAAATGTAATTTATTTAAATAGTCAGGAGGAATAAAAGACCCGAATTAATTAAATAATTAATAATTATTTAATTAATAGTTGACATTGGACTATAGGACATAATTAATTATTTTAATTATGTTGAGATGAAGCATGATATAGAAAAATGTGGTTTGCGGGTCTAGTC
>CM021101.1:740897495-740997672 GCA_007115665.2 Sequoiadendron giganteum | reverse complement strand
TTTTGGATTGATGTTCGATGAAAGATAAAGCTTGATAAGGGACATTGTCTTGTCAAAATAGGCCATGGGCTAGTGATTTGGATCTTTGGCTCACAAATGCTTTGACCAATTTGATTTTATGTCTGCCAATGTTCAGATCACCACATAAGTTGGAGGATATAGATCCAAATTTATTCCCGAAGCAAGATACAAATATCTACCCGTAGTGTCCAACAATGTTTGAACGACCATGGGTAGATTCTTGGACGAATGGATATGAATTATCTAGCGATAAGATAAGGGTGTTCAAATAGAGGATTCTCATTTGGATAATGCTTCAAGGCTCAGATAATGTTGGATTGGATAGGATCAATGAAAATGACCCATGTCAAGATGACTACCATAAGCAAGTGTAAAGTGTGCACCAAAATTTGTCAAGATCAAGATAAGGTAGATAGATGGTAATAGGTTGGATAAATGGTTCATGGATGAATGGATGATATGGCTGGAATGTTGGCTTTATTATGGATGTGATAAGATGCTTCCAACTGCACTAGTGCACATAGATGCTCGATTTTACACATGACACCTGTTTGCCAGGTTTTCATCATGGTACTTGCCCAAAGCGTCGATGCGGTTTTCACTAGAGGACGATTTTTTCTTTACTATTTTTCAATCTTTTGTTTGGATTTTTATATTTTTATATATTTTTGTATTTTTCTATGAAATATTTCAAGGTCATGCTGAGCCACCTGATGTTGTTGATGTAGATGCATCTTTCGTAATGTGTCATCGATATCTTGCTTGAAGAAGTTGCCTTGCCAAGATACGTGCATTTGAACGCAACTTTTGAGATTCCTGATCTGCTTTGCTGATACTGGAGTTAACTTTGTTTTTGTGCACAAATCACGATAGAGTGCCTTCTTAATCCTTATGATGAAGGGTCGTTGCCAATACATGGTCAATGTGAGAATTGGATATCATGCTTGGAGGCGTGGATGAAGTGTGTTTAGGAATAAAAGATGGATTGGTTGACCATTTGGAACCTTTGACTCTCCAAACTTGAGAAGATGAGCAATGATGGGTGGATACGAAAGTGTGCGTGGAATTAGGACCAACTGCTTGCTACACTTTGTATGTCACTTGAGAAGCATGCTTTTGCCTTTGTGGACATTTT
Source organism: Sequoiadendron giganteum (assembly GCA_007115665.2). NCBI lineage: Eukaryota > Viridiplantae > Streptophyta > Pinopsida > Cupressales > Cupressaceae > Sequoiadendron > Sequoiadendron giganteum. The sequence continues at coordinate 740,996,516 of CM021101.1, read as the reverse complement.
TGATGGATACTTTCCCCCTTTTTATTTCGTTGACTAATGGAGTTGATAGGGATCATCTTTCTTTGTATTTTTTGGTATCCAAGTGTATTTGATTTGTCCTTCATGCTTCTTAGCTTCTTTTTCTTTGATAATGTTCTTCATTCTTTGATTCAAATATCCCTTTTGATGTTGGTCCCAATTCGTGAATGGGGTGATGGGTGGATGACGATTCATGATGTGGCGGGTTGTAGTATTGGCATTGATTTCATTATAAGGATTCTTCGTGCCCCCTATGTTGATGTTTGTTTGAGACGAAGTTGCCCCTAGTTTTATAGAGGTATCACTGATATGTTTAGATCCCTTAATTACCGAATAACCAAGACCTTGATGCCTAGGATTTCCAATAATCTACACTGGTTCCAGGATACCCTGTTCATGTAGGCCTAATCCTCTGCCTTGATAATTCATCCGTTGAAACATTTTATTTGCAATAGGATATGATTTACCTTGGAAACAAGGTGCTACTACTTCTTTGCTCTGTGGTGGATCTTCAAAGGTGACAACTTCTTTACTGATGAGATAGCTTTCCCTAAAAAATGTAAGTGATCCAAGTTTATAGGTGATAGGATCCTCCATCTGTGGGATAAATTCTTGATTGATATCGTTGGTTTGAGCTTGTGAAATATTAGATTTTAATGCTTCTTCAAGAAGTGTCGATGATTCACAATCCACATTAAAGTCTTCCTCATGATTCATTTCATAGGATGTTTCTGATTCATGACTTCTGTAGGAGCCTTCTTCATGATCTATTTCTGATATGTTTCCACAAGGTTTTTCTGATTCACCACTTCTATAGAAGCCTTCTTCATGATCCACTTTTGGTATGTCTCTAGATTTTTCTATACCTTGATCATGTGTACAAATGTTAAGAGTAGGAGACTCTTGTACCTTGGTAATGATGTCAAGAGTATGAGACTCTTGTTTTGAATGAAGATCATCTACGTGTCCATCCAAAGAAAGCATCTCATGGGTAGATGGAGGAGTATATGCTATGTGGATGTGATCATCGCGTATAGATAGGAGAGTGTCCATTCGATCATTGTAGTATCTCAGAGATACAAATTCTCGATCTTGAGTGATTTCAAAATCTCTTTCGACATGCTTTGGATCAAGTTCTTGACATGGGTCGATTTCAAAGGATGGATTTCTTACAAAGGGTTCTTGGACATCGTCATAAGGAATGGGAAGTGGCTCCATATCCTCTTGATCTTTGAGTGGATTTGGATCAAATGTTGAGTTGAGGATTCCTTCACTATCCATAACCACGAGGTCAAAGGATGTCAATGTGTCTTGGGAAGGACCATTGCTAGACCTTGGTGACATATTTTGATCATTCTTTGGAATAAATTCTTGAGATATGTCCTCTAACTCGTTAGGTGATGTAGAGACATTGTCAACACAATCATCGATGGATGGATCTTGGATTATGTCAATAGGATCAAATAACATCAACACTCCTTGAAATAGATCTTTGTAGGAGGGGTCTTGATCATGACTAAAAAATGGCTCTTGATGTATGTTGATTTGATCATTGGATGAGGTGGAAACATCTTCAAGGTGTTCATCGATGGATAGATCTTGATCATTGTTTTCAATAATTATGGTGGGAATCTATTGCAAGATTTGTTGAGCGATTAATGCCTACGTTTGTTGCTGAGCCAACAACGCTTGTTGTTGGGCTTGTTGTTGAGCTACTTGTTGATACACTTGTTGATGGATTGTTTGCAATTGCGCTCGGTATTGTGCTTGTGCCTACCAAGCCTGGTGCTAGGCTTGAGCTTGAGTCTATGCTTGTTGGGCTGCTTGTGCCACTTGTGTAGCTTGTGCGGATTGTTGGGTGGCTAATTGCACTTGCGCTTGCTGAGCAGCTAGCTATGCAACTCGTTGGTTTTGGATTTTTTTTGATAGGTAGCTTGTCGAGTAGCTTGCAACACGATGGAGAATGAATTTTCCATGTTGTGTTTTGGAAATGGTGGTGGTGGATTGGGAATGGTGTTGACCCTTGTGATGAAAGGAAGGGTCACATTGATTTCCAGGGTTTGAGTGGTGAATGATGTGATCGAGATGATTGGTCCTTGAGACACTTGAGGAATGATAGATGTGTTAATCGTTGGGGTTGCTTGGATGGTCACCATTTGTTGTTGTGATATCCATGGCACAGCTGGAGGATTTGTTATGATGCTTTGGTTAATGATTGGAGTGTTGCTTGGATTTGGTTGATTGCTGGCTGGTAAAGGGGAAAGGCTCATGCCCTAATTGTTTGGTTGATAAATTTATAAGTTTTGACTTTGATTTAAATCTACCATAGGAAAAGATGTTCCAAAATTTAGATTAGGAAAACTCGCATTTTTTATACCATTGAGGTTTGTAAGAGATAATGATCCCATGTATGGATTGTACAAATACAAGTTTTGAAAATTAATTGGCATTGCAAGGCTTGGATAGTTTGGTTGAATTGGATTACTCATGATGGATGAATCAAGTTTATATTCTATGTTCTTTTTGTGTTTTGACTTTTTTGTAAAAGTAAACCTCTAAGGGATTTAGGACCAATGATGAGATGAAGGATGAAAGGGGTGAATGATATGGATGTTTAAACTTTTAGGAACTTTGGATCGATGCTAGACTTCAGGACTTGTTTTGATTTTTATTTTGATTGAGGATAGTTTGACTAAGTGTGTTAAGTCAAACAAAATGATAATGCACTTGTAAACTCTAGGAAGTTGTGTTATCCTAGAGTAAAATTGTATACAAGAGGATAATTTGACTAAGTTTGTTAAGTCAAACAAGATGATAATGAACTTGTAAACCTTAGAAAATTGTGTTAGCCTAGAGGAAAATTTTCTCAAGAGGACTAATAATTTGAGTAAGTGTGTTAAGTCAAACAAGGTGATGTTGATTTTTCCTAAATGTCTAGCATAAGTGATGTTTTCCAAGGTTCCAAAAGTTGTTGGTGAGATGATTTTGATAAATGTTTGGATGGGGTGAAGTGTTTGACTTGATCCTAGATGAACCTAAGAGGACTTGTTTACAAGTCCAAGGTAATTAAGAGCATGCTTTTCCCTAAAAGTATTTCAAACCAAAAGACCAATGTTTGCATGAAAACCAAATGACTCAAAAGGGACCAAGCACATGTGTGGTTCAATTATTTTTTATCTTGCTTAGGTTCGGTTCTTTTTACCACAATTTTTTTTTGACTATGCTCTTCAAACTGAATGTCTATGTCTTAATTCCTTTTCATTCCACAAGGTCCATTATGTGAAAATCAAGGTTTCAAGAGCACAGTTCCCTAGGTTGACTTTAGTGAAAATAAATGATGATTAAACCCAAGAACTTAGAAACCTCTAAGGATATTATCCCTAGGGAAAGCAAGAGAACTTAGATTCATCAAAGGATATTTGTTTCCCCCAAAGGGTTTGAAATTTGAAACTCCCCGTGAATGTTTGTTTTCAAATGTTTTGAGGACAAAGCAATGTGTTTTGATTTCAAGAACATGTACAAGCCCTAGGCTGAAAAAATAATATTTGTTGGGTTCCCACTTGGACGAATCCAACTGTGCATATTCAATGCGGATGATTAGATGCTTGACCACACAGGCTCCCCCTTACAATGCACTCACTTCTCGGGTCAATCAAGCATCAGTACCCATGAATCTCCCATGACATGCTTTTCATCTCTACAACAGAACCGCATGTATATGTGGGGCGGCTTCAAAGGACATGACCTTTTGCACCAACAAATAGTTAATGATTTTGGTCTTTACTAAACAAGGGTTTTAATGCGGGCATTTCGTTCATGGGGGAATATCCATGTGGTGAGAGATCATTGATGCCCTTCTCATTAGAATAAACCTTGTGATATTGGCCTTTGTTCCAATATCCTCACTTATATCCCAGGTGGAAGTCGCTTGGTTTTAGCATGTTCTCGGTTGGGTCATTCCCCTAGGTGATTAATTTTTTCCACAAGGCAGACCCTCTAAGATAAACAAAAGCGAGCAAGCATATCCCGTAGTTCAATCGACCTTCGTTGAAAAACAAAGGGAGAACACTCGCAATATGCAACACTCACACTCGCAAGATTGGTTCAATTTTAATCCCAAAATGAAATGAGGAGGTAATATTTTATGCAATTTAATGTCACCAAAAATAATTTTGATACTCAAGATTTTCGTGAGGCGCAAGAGAAGCGCATACGCCTTTTAAAATGAAATTACTTTGCAAAAAAGATTACAAGACACAAAAGCACATGTTCATTTTAAATCCTCAAAGCAATGATTTGATTCTTTTTCAAGCACCAAAAGGAAAGATGAAGGTTTCCTTGTTCAATTTTTATCCTCAAACCAAATCTAGTAAGTTGTTCTAAAGTTCTTTTTAACCCTTTGTTGCAAAATTTGAAAGAAAATTTGTAGTGTTCTTTTTAGAGCCCAAAAGAAATTTAGTGTTTCTAAAAGCATAAAGGCAATCAAATCCTTAGGAAGGGATTATAAGTTCTCCCAAAGTGTTTAAAAACACTTAATACAATGAGATGATAAATTCATAAAGAACCCTTGGCCTTTGTTTTCCTTTCTTCACTTTTGATCAAGAACTTTCATTTTTTGGCAGATTTCAACAATTGTTAGATTTTTCCATTTTTGGTAATTTTGCATGCATAACTTTGAGAGTCCTATGTTTTGCCAAAAAATTTCTAAAACTAAAATAGGATGAATTTCCAACTAACATCCTAAATTTGAAACATGAACTTCGAGTTATTAACAAAAACAACTCTTAAAAAACTAGAAAAAAACACTAAATTGCCATTTTGAGGGTCAAGATGAAAGTTTCAAGCCCCGAAAAAATGTGGAAAAATGGCCACCAACCCACCTAAGATGCTTACTAATCCACATGCCACCTCATAATGAAACTACTTGTAAAATTTCAGCCAAAACCCACAACTGAGTCAAAAGTTATGACCTTAGGAAGTTCCTGCATCACAAGAAAAATGTTAAAAAAAATCAGAAATCTGTCTTTACCCAACTCCAACGGCGCAATTAGCAAATGCGGCGGAGTTTAGAAATATAGTGGCGCGATATAGCGCCACTTCCTGACTGAGTGCAGCGCTCTGCAGCAGATAAAGAACACAAATGCGATGCTGTTTTAGCATGCGACACAGTTTGGAGAGCGACGCAGTTTAGAATTTTGAAATTTGTAGGCGGGAAAGTAGATGCGACGGAGTTTGGAGTTTTACATGGTGCAATATGTGATAGAGGATTTTCTGCAAGGATCAAGATTAGATTAGCATATTCAAAACCCACAAAGACAATATAATGCATAGGAAAATAAATAAGGAAAACATGAACTAAAACGAAATGAGCTCACCAAACCCTTCTTCCTCCATGGCTAACTTCCATTGCACCTTCTAGCTTGTTGTGATGATGAGTGTGCCCTCAGATTTTGATGAGCATCTACTATGTTGACTAGCCCTAAGCAGAGTTTTGAAGGATTTCAATACAAAATGCAAGAGAAGATTAATCCTACACGCAAGATGAAGAATAAGAAGAAGATAAACTTTAGAAATAGATAAGAGATATTAGAGAGATTACTAGATGAAGACAAAATTGGAATTTTATAGAAAATGCAATTCTGTATGGACGGATGAGATTAAAGATTGATAAGTGCCCTAGAATTTGTGGTCAAGATTCAAAATAACAACCCCTTAATTAGGGTTAGGGCAACCCTAGGATGAAATTCAAATTGAGTGGACAAGATTTAATTTAAGAAATTAAATCAAGGAATGAGATTAGTTGTGACAATGCGATGAGAATTAGCAAGTAAAAAAAGATGAGATAGAAAATCAAGTCATTTTAGAAATAACTTACTTTGTGGAGAGAAATGCTATTTTGAAATTAATATTTTAAATTAATTCCAAAATGGTGAATTCATGTGACAGTAAATAATAATAATTTAAAATTATTTACTTGGAAAAAGGGAAATTACCAATTTAAATAAAATACCTTTATTTAAATTTAGAAAGAAAATCAATAAGACAATTTAATAATTAAGATTATTCAATTGTGGAGGAAAATTAGAAAGTGGGTAATTTTAAATATGATTTTATTTAAAATTAGAAAGAAAGTTGAAGAGGATAGATAAATTTAAATAAATAATTTTATTTAAAATTAGAAAGAAAGTTGGAGAGGATAATAATTAAATAAATAATAAGAATTTATTTAATTATGAGAAGACAAATAATTAATGACGTATTAAATAAATAAAGTTTATTTATTTAAATAATCATGAGGAAGTAATGGACTAATAATTAAATAAATTTAGGAATTTATTTAATTATAGAGTGACATAGGCAATTAGCGACGTATTTGAATAATAAATGTAATTTATTTAAATAGTCAAGAGGAATAAAAGACCTGAATTAATTAAATAATTAAGAATTATTTAATTAATAGTTGACATTGGACTATAGGACATAATTAATTATTTTAATTATGTTGAGATGAAGCATGATATAAAAAAATGTGGTTTGCGGGTCTAGGCCATTTTTATGTGTCTACATTTGCCCCTCTTTGTCATAATGCAACCTGTCACATTGTGGCAAAGAAAATAAGTCAAAAATATGCCCCAGTGCAAAATAGGATGAGGAAGAATGATGAGGAGGGTTGCGGTATGCCCCCTCGAGAGGACAGTTGGGTTCCGAGAATATGAGTGGGCTTTTGAAATGGATGAGAAGGACTAGAAGATGAAAGACAAAAGTATATAGGAAAGATAGATAAGGATGATAATGATGCGGACTAGAAGAAATGTTAGAGAGAAAAAGATGAATGTTAGGATAGAAGACATGGACGTCGATATGGGGAAGGAGATGCAAGTTAATGTGGAAAAATAAATGCATGTTAGAATCCTTCAACGTTTGCTAGAGTACTAATAAGTGTTGCTCGAATCATCATTGGGTGGTAAAAATGACACAAATGGACAACAAACACCAGGGTATGACATAGACCAAGGTGTGCAAGGTCATACACTTGCAAAATAGACAATCACAGACAAGGAATGTCCTAACTAATACTAGAGGCCAATTTTTCCCAGTATTTTTGTGAAGACAATCCACAAATAGTAGTCAAAGAAAAAAAAATAGGTCATTAGACATCATTGCACCTCTAAATCCTTCATGGGACATCCTCGAGGTAACTAGTAACATGACCAAAAAACAACTCAATAAAAAGATAAGACAACATAGCCAAAAATTAATAGCCATTTAGTTGTATTGCCAATGTTTGTTTGTCGAAGATTAATTGTTTGATAGTTTGACAGTTTGACAGTGCCTAAGGTTAGGAAGGATACATCCTGAAAAGGCAAATGATATTTTGACGAGGTCCAAATCCAAGAAGGAACATCTTGAAGAGGACCAAAAATTAACGAGATTGACATTTTGACTAATGTTTTGGCAAGTTGACTGATTTTGACTGTATGATTGATTGGTTTATGTTGTTTGATTTTGACCAATTTTGACGGTGACGTTTCAAATGACTATTTTGCATCAAGTGCGACTATGTCTGACTTATTTGACTGACGCGACCATGTTTGACTTATGATTTTATTTGAAAAAACCTAAAAGGACTGACCTAATGTTCAGGGACTCAAAGATGAACCTTGCCTATGTAGCATATGCGTAGAGATAACGTAGTTCGAAAAAATGACAAAGACTAACTGACTCGACGAACTTGACAAAATATGAATGACTTTGACTTTGTTTTTGGGATTTTAACATTGATTTGGATGCTTTTGTGTTTTCTTCAGGACATTTTTCAATTGTTTAGGATTTTTATTTTTTAAGGACTTTTTCTAATTTTTATGACTTTTTTCAAGACTTTTTGCAATTATTAGGAATTTTTCCAAGATTTTTTTTTTTTTTTTGCCGGATAGGCTTGATGCTTTAGATGACCATTGACTTTTCTAAATCTTTTGACGGTGTCGATGTAAAGATTGGTGCCATGACATGCCAATAGTGGCCTTTTTGAAGTAGTTGCCTTGTCAGGATGATAGCGCTTGCATACAACTGATTAATGTCATTGTGATCCTTGTTGATACTAGAGTTGGCCTTATCAAAATACACACATCACGATAGAGTTCCATGAGAGTCCTTATGATAAAGAGTTTCTACCAAGATGCGACGGATATGTGACATGAGATATTTTGATTTTAAGGAGGATGTAGGATTTTGACGGATGATGGTGGACGTGGATGAGTTGGTTGGATGTTTGGATGTATTGATTTTTATTCTCCAAACTTTAGGTGTCGGGTTAGGATGTTGTTTGGAACCAAAATTTTTATATTTCTTTTTTGATGGCCATTTTGACGGAGGTGGACATGTATTGTATGTGGGAGTCCTCTTGTGTTGTGGCTCCACATTTTGATTGACTCTTGGATTTGGCATATTTTTTTTGCCCGATTCATTCTTTTCTTGACTTGATCCATTTTGTTTTGGGATCCATTTTAGCTTCATTTGTCTGCTTGTATTTTTTATTGATTCCATGGCCTTTGACATGTGATTTTGAACTTTGGATTTGTAACACTTTTGTTGGTTCCAAATGGATGGTTTATTCATGATGGAATGATGGTTTGGGGTGTGGAGGGAAGGGGTATTGGCGACAATCTTATGACAAGGACTACTCATGACACCCATTTTGATATTTGTATGAGTTAAAGTTTCCCCCAATATCGAGGAGGGACCACTAACATTGTTAGATTTTCCAACTGATAAATATCCAAGACCTTGATGTTTATAATCTATGTGAACTTGTACAGGTTCTATAATTCCTTGCTCATGTAGGCCTAGTCCTTTTCTATGATAATGCATGTTCTGACAAATTTTGTTTGCGATGGGGTACTTGTTATTTTGGAAGCAAGATGCTAACCCATCCTTATTATGAAAATTAATACTCAGAATCTTCTCATCTATAAGAAATTCTGCTCTAAAAAAGATAGATGATCCTAAATGATAGGATGTTGTAGCTTCACTGACATGTTGGACAGATTTTTGATTGACATCTTCGGTTTGATTTTCTGACATATCAGATTCTGATGATTTTGTTGGTGCTTCAAAGTTGATGTCAAAACCATCTTCATGGTTATTGTCATAGAGCCCATTGAATTTAGTTATAGCTTGATCATTTTCAAATATGTCCATGCTAGAAGAATCTTGTTCTAATGGTAGATCATCTATGTGTCCCATGGTGGCAAGTGTCTCATCTTTGGAAGTGTCAACATTGGAAGCTTGGAGAGGGTCATCTTCAAGTGTTTCATTATGAAGGGCATAAAGGTCAAGGAGTGGATCATTTTGGACTTCTTCAAAAGTAGTTTCTTGATCAAAGATGGGCTCGGTTGGAATGACATGATCGTAAATAGGGTCTTGACCAAGGATAGGTTCATTTTGAATGACATGGTTTTGGATGGACTCTTGAGAAAGGATAGGTGTATTTGGTATGCCATGATTGTCCAGGAGGACTTCTTGAGTGGATTTAAAGATGGGGTCATGGAATGGACTACTTTGATTTGTACAAGACGGTGATGTTATGATGTCATGCTTGGGACTTACCTCTTGATATGTATCCTCAAGTGTAGGTAAGAAGATGGGACTTTGGAGACCATGACTAGATATGTTTTCATGAAAACATGGAGTGTCTTGGAATGGATTGGTGTATGATGAACTAGGATATGACATGGAAGTTTGAACTTGTTTGAGGGATGATGGACTAGGATAGGACATGAATGCATGACAAGGATATGACGTGGATGGAGGACTAGGATATGATGTGGATGGAGGACTAGGATATGACGTGAATGAAGGACTAGGATATGATGTGGAGGCTTGGAAAGGATTAATGGATGGTTGGTTTCCCCTGTCAATGTTAGGGTGGGGACAATAGGTGGATGTTTGTTGTGGATGAATGGTAGGATTTGTGTTAAAAGATTTGTGATAGGGAGGGGAAATGGATGGAGGACTAGGACTTATAGGTTGTTGGTAAGAGGGATAGATGGATGGAGGGCTAGGGGTTGTAAATTTGGACATGGATTGGAGTTATAGTGTTTTGAAGTCCCTAGCTAGTTGTGCTTGGCCATTACTGAGAAATTGGCATTCAATTCGACTAACAAGCATGTCATAGTGGCTTAAAGACATAATGGTGGATGGAATGAGACCAAGACTATGCAAAATGATAATGAGGACAAAAAGGAATGTCAAATACAGTGGTAATGAAGACTAAAATGAGCGTCTTACGTCAAAAGATTTCTAGGAAAGGGTTACTAACCATTCAAAGTTTGGCCAATGTCTCGATTTGGATTGTCAAAGGACTCGTTTGAAGGACAAGATGACAAGGTGAGATTTACACACTAGACTTATGAGTTGGAAATAGCTCACCAAAGGACAATGACTAAGGATTGATTTGTTTGATTTGGTCCAATGACAATTTAATTTTTGAGACAATGGTTTGACAAAGTAAGGAAAGTTTGCCTATCCTAAATTGTGCAAATTTGAGGACTTAAGACTTTGCCTATGCAGAAGATGATGGTGGACTGCAAGCTAAATGCAAACTAAAAATGCAAAGATGGATGACGTGGACAAGTGTTTTAACTTCAAACAGAGACTGCTGGAAAAAGATGTTAGGAAATCTATTAGCAAATGTTTGGTCTCGAGTTTCTGACAGTAAAAATATTTTTCTAGTTGACAGGCAAATGCGTCCTTCCAAAAAACAATTGTGTCTCAGGAATGCAAAAGCATTGCAGGATTCTAGCATATGCTGTGTAGACTGGTAAATGCGGCACGACAAAGCAATTGTGGTGTTTAGTAAAGAAAATGCGGTGCGAAAGATCAATTACGGCTTGGGAATAGGTAGTTGTAGTTCAGTATGGAAGATGCAATGTTTGATCAAGAAAATGCGTCGAATGACAGTTAATTGCGGTGTTTCAAGTTGCACATGCGTTGCAATAGAGTGATTGCGGCTTAGAATTTAGCAATTGCAGTTCGACATCTAGCAGTTGCGTCACAGAAAAAATGATTTTGGACAAAAAAATTCAGCAAATTGCAAGTTTGTTTCAGCTTGGCAAGTTTGTTTCAGATTTTGGGATTGGTGTTCATTTGTTCAAGTTGTCTGAAAATAGTTCTAAAACACATGGTGTTGTGAAATATGAAGAACAACCACATAGAAGACATTTGCAAAATCCTATGGTTGCAAGGACAATATTCTTATGGATCCCACACACATTTTACTCCAACCGCGTATCCTTAGCGAATGAATTCAGACGCTTGGCCCCACAGGCTCCCCCTTATAGTGCACTCACTTCTTAGGGCAACCAAGCTTCCAACCTCCATGAAACTCCCATGGCAGATTGATCATCTCTACTAAGAACTGCGCAGGTGTGGGTGCCTTGGCAATAACCGTTGCTACACCAAAGAATAAAAGGTTTGTGGTTTACTAAAACAAAGGTTTTATTTCGGGCAACCGTTCAGAAGGCCACGTGAGAGGAATTATCATCCCAGTCTGTAGAGGTTACACTCTACAGGTTTTGATGCACCACAAGGGTACTGGGGAGTCAATTGTTGGTCTGTAGGATATTCTGTAATGCTAAGCTTTCCTTAATATTAAAATTTATATACTGGTTGGGTGTTGCTTGGCTTTAGCGCGTTACCAGTTTGAGTCGCTTTGGGGTGAGTACTTTTTCCCACAAAAATAGACCTAATGTCTAAGGCTAACAAAAGCGAGCCAACATATTCATAGTTCAATCAATATTTGTTTAAAAACAAAGAGAGAGCACATGAATATATTAACTCACACTTGCATATTGTTCTTTTTAAACCCAAATTGAAATGTGTTGTTGTGATGACTAACTAAATCACAAAACAGAAAAAAAACACTAGTTTATTTTAACTATTTGTAGTATTGTCAAGCATGGGGTTTATTTTAACCGTTTGTAATGTGAGCTAACTAACAGTTAATTTTAAACTCATGAAAAAAAAGAAATGATTGTTCTTTTTAATCTCATGCAAATGCGTGATTGTTCATTTTATTTATGAGTGAAGAAATGCATGATTGTTGGATTAAATTGAATAAAACCAACAATGAAATTTAGCTAAACTCTAGCTTGAAACACGCTGTCACAAAAATATTAGTATCCCAAAAAAGATCTCTAATCTAGAAGTAGAAACAAGGAGGAAACTGAAAAATACAAAACATAAATTTTTTTGTTACCAGTCATTTGCGTCACAACAGAGAAAATGCGACTCTATACAACATATGTGGCTTGATATGTCCTTTGCGGTTTGGATTTTGGAAAATGCGTCGCAAGAGGTTAGTTGCTTCGCTTGGGCAGGCAAATACGTCATGACAGAGCTATTGAGTCGCTCACGCAAGTAGATGCGGTGCAATAGAGCGTTTGTGTCGTACATGCTGTCAATTGCATCGTTTCGTATACCTGTACTTGCAAAAAAAATGAGAAAAAGAAAAAAAAGCCATACAAAAACCTGCAAAATGTCTTAAAAGAAAATGTCGGGTTCACCAATGTAACATAGGGTAAATGTCAAGTTAGCAATGATTAAATGCATAAACAAACTCAAACCTAAGTAAGCAAGGAGGAACAAAGGAGGAAACAACAAAGCAAAAGGAAAGATCTCACCAAATGCCTTCAACCTCCATGAATCACCTTCCTTGTACCTTCTCTATTTGCTGCAATATGCGTTTGCCCTCAGATTTCTTTGTGAGCAACTATGATTATGACAAGACCATGCAAATGTTGAAGGATTTAAGAATCTATGCAAGAGAAGTTAAATCTACATGCAATAAGAAAATCTGCAAAATAATAAAATTAGACTAAAGGATTGACATGAAGAAGTGAAGAAGAAGAAGTTGAGATAAAAATTAGAAATAGATAAGAGATATTAGAGAGATTCCTAAATGAAGACAAAATTGGCATTTTATAGAAAATGCAATTTTGTATGGATGGATGAGATTAAAGATTGATAAGTGCCCTAGAATTTGTGGTCAAGATTCAAAATAACAACCCCTTAATTAGGGTTAGGGAAACTCTAGGATGAAATTCAAATTGAGTGGACAAGATTTAATTTAAGAAATTAAATCAAGGAATGAGATTAGTTGTGACAGTGAGATGAGAATTAGCAAGTAGAAAAAGGATGAGATAGAAAATCAAGTCATTTTAGAAATAACTTACTTTGTGGAGAGAAATGCTATTTTGAAATTAATATTTTAAATTAATTCCAAAATGGTGAATTCATGTGATAGTAAATAATAATAATTTAAAATAATTTACTTGGAGAGAGGGAAATTGCCAATTTAAATAAAATGCTTTTATTTAAATTTAGAAAGAAAATCAATAAGACAATTTAATAATTAAGATTATTCAATTGTGGAGGAAAATTAGAAAGTGGGTAATTTTAAATATGATTTTATTTAAAATTAGAAAGAAAGTTGAAGAGGATAGATAATTTTAAATAAATGATTTTATTTAAAATTAGAAAGAAAATTGGAGAGGATAATAATTAAATAAATAATAAGAATTTATTTAATTATGAGAAGACAAATAATTAATGACGTATTAAATAAATAAAGTTTCTTAGGCCCATGTGTTTCAAGCACATAAAACGAGACAAACTTGTTTTATGAGGTCTCTAATCTTACCTAGTCCGGGTAGGTGACGATAGGCTCGAGTTTCGAGTTTAAAGTTTGACTCCTTTGAAACCCAGGAGTTAAGTCATTTTTTCCTTTTTGGTGCTCGGGTGGTGAAAATCACTGCTATTGCACCTTTTTCACTCTTAACTGTTTTTGGTGCTCGAGCGGTGATTTTCACCGCCGTTGCACCTAGTCTAAGTTTAGTAAAGTTTTAACTCTTGGTGCTCGGGCGGTGAAAATCATCACCCTTGTACCTAAACTTTTATTGACACTTCGGTGCTCGAGCGGTGATTTTCACCGCCCGAACACCTATTTGCCAGTTGAAGTCGAGTTAGGTTGCCGCATTCAATGCCTGCGATTTGAGTTATTTTTTTTGGTTATTAACTCAAACATGAGCTATTTTCGCATTTTTTCTTTTAGATTCTTCTCCACATATCGCTCCCATGCTATCACAAGTCGCTTCCCTTGAGATCAAACCTTGGTTTCTACCTCCAGTGCACGGTTTTCACAGTAATCTTCACCTGGTTATCGCACCATCGAGGTATGTTCTTTGTGTTTTATTTTCATTTCCTTTTGTTAGCTTTCTTTCTTTAATTTTGTTGAAAGCTTTTCATTTCTCATCGGTCTTAGGCGTTATTCTTTCACCTTCCTATCGCTTAGTCTTTTCCTTTCTCTTTGCTTCTACCCTCGCGTCGGTTTGTTTCTCCTTAACAAAATCCTATCGTTTTTACCTCCCAACCCTAGAAAATGTCATGGAAAAGGATTTCTCCGGCCTCACACACGTCGCCATTTTGTTTTTCACGCATTGGTGTTCAGGCGAGGATTTTTACTGCCGTCGCATAAAAGTGCCAAGTCCTGACTGGTGTCTTGGCGGTAATTTTCACCGCCATGACACCCACTCACAAAAATACCCAAGTGTCTGGGCGGTGAAAATCACCGCCATGACACCCAACAACTCTGAAAAAAGAGAGAAGTATGAATGTAACACACCCCCCCCATTTCATGAGTACAGTGTACATTTTGTAAGTATTCCTTTAAGTTTACTAGAGCTTCTATTAGCAGTAAGAAGGGCGCCTCCCCTTTTTGAGAGGAGAGATTATATCTCGCATAGCTATGGCTGAAGTCTAGATGGCGTAATCTGTTGAAAAGTTGATTACACTATTTGCACCCAACAATTTTTTGGTGACTCCACTGGGGAAAGAATCACACAATCCAAGCCTCATGCTTTTGATTGAAGTGAATATGCTTTCTAGTTTCATATTGTATCTTGTAAATTTTTCTCTATAAATCTTCATCTTTTTTAGATCTACATTTTGGCGGACCGAAGTGATACACAAAGTTTGAGGGCTCAAGGAGTTATAGATCCTCTATTTGAGGATTTACTGCAACATAACTTTGCTTTTACTCCTTCATGAATGAAGTCACTGCTGCAACGTGCTACGAGTTTTCCTCCATGGAAAGAAAGATCTGCTTTCCCACCTGTTTGGTCTGTCTACAACAAACGTCCAAATCAAGCATCTATCGTGCAACTGGTAATGGCCGCACCACCTACTGGACCATGGGGAAATGCCTTTAGTCCCCTTCATTTGGCTGCACCACTGCACGATCTCCCATGTGTTTCAAGGAAACATCTCTCGAAATTCACCGGTGACGGCAAGCAACATCCTGATGAACACATCGCTGCTTTCTACATCGTTTGTGGCATTTTGGCCATTGAACACGAAGATGTTTCTATTCGGCTCTTCATCGAATCCCTTCAAGGGGTTGCTGCCGAATGGTTCTACACTCTTCCTAATGCTTCAATCACTAGCTGGGCTACTCTCCGAACCAAGTTTGAGGAGAGATTCAAGCCCGCCGAAGATGCGCATGCTTTGTTAGCACAACTGAAAACCATGCAGAAGGAGGCTCATGAACCTATGAGATAATTTGTGCAAAATTCAACAAGTTGGTGACATGGATCTCACAAGATGCTAAACCTACGGATCACAACTTGAAGTGCTTTTTCATCAATACCCAGTTACCCAAGGTGAGTTTTTTCTTACATAGGGAAACTCTTGCTAATGTTGAAGCGACACAACAATTAGCTACAAGCCTTGAAGATGACATGATCTTAGCCGAAGAGATCAGAACCAACGACAGCTCCAACACCAACAAAAGGATGCAAGCGTCAGGATCTTCAACATCCAATGCCATCACCCCTAGCACCAATTCCAACTTCACTGATCCTATGGTGCAACGGTTGGAAAATGAGCTCCTCGCTTTGAAGAAGCAAGTGGCCAACAATACTACAAATTACAAGGACGTCCCCAGAAGGACTTTCCCCAATTATGCTGGGAACAAAACTCAAAATCGTCTTCCAACACCACAAGGTAGGCTCGCCCTTGAAGCTCCACCTACCAATGTTGTTGCAGGATATTATGAAACTGAACAAGAAGATTATGCTCAGCCAGATTATCTTGAAGAACAAAACGCTGATCTCTTCCAAGAGGAAGAAACAAAATTGGTTGGCGACTCCAAGATCAGCTACTTGCAGATAATGGATGAAGAGGAACCAGAGGACTTGGTGATAGACACTTACGCTATCTTTACGCGACATCAACAAAACCAACTTGACAAAGTTCAAGCTGCTGCCCCACCTAAAAAGGAAAAGCCGCCCGTCACAATTGCCAAAAGAGGATCTCCCCTCCCTTGGCAACCTAAAAAAGCAGTAAATCCACAAGCCAGTGCACCACGTTCCTAAACTCCAACTCTCGTTGTCCCCAAATCTAATCACCCGGTTCCAAAGACCAATGTGCCTTTCATTAAACCGATTAGTGAAGTCACTACATCCAATTTACAAAATTCTTTCCAAGCCTTTGACATTATTGACCATGCAAAAAGAACCAAGGTTCAAATGTTCGAGGCAGAATACCTCAAAGCTAATCCTGACCAATTTGACAGGCTTGTCCAATTTGTTAAGGATCAAGGAATTACTCCAACTCAGGATTCACCCCTTGAGGTCCCAGTTGCTCCTAAACCAAAGGTGCCTTAGAATAATTTGGTATCCAATCCCCCAACTACTTCTGGACGCATTGATCCATTATTTATCTCCTTGCTAGTAAATGGTTTCAAACTAAGTAATTGTGTCATAGACTCTGGTGCATCCGATAACGTGATGCCCGCCAAAGTAGCCACTACCTTAGGTCTAGAAATGACCAAGACTTTTAGACGTTACTTTTCTATGGAAAATAAACAAGTGCCCTTGATTGGTTAGATCAAAGACGTGCAATATGCGTTTGCCGCATATCTTGATAAAAAGATCAAAATGACGGTCCTAGTGGCTAATGTACTGGCATCATATGGAATTCTCCTCAGGAAAATTTTCTGCAAGGATGTTGAGGGAGAATTAAGTATGGATATGTCCGAAGCTAGAATACCAGTAAAGGGCATAATGCAAAAGCTTATTCCTGAGAAAGAAGAAAAATTCTCCATAACCCAATCAGATGACCCAAGAGCCCAGATCTTGTTTGAATCTTCAGGGATGGGGACTTATTATCTTCAAACGCAAGAGGTTGGTGAATCTTCAATGACACATGAGTTGGAGAGTGCTGAATCTCTTTCTTTGATGAACAACTCATCACTAGACTATTCATCGACATCAGATCCTGAAACTCTGCTAGAAGACGAGTTTTCAAATTTTGATACCGTTAGCCTCGACAATTCAAACGACATTTGGTTGCTAGAGTTCGATGGTAGCTGTTCTTCAATAGGTTTTAGAGCTGGAATATTTTTCATTTCTCCTAACAGAAAGATCTTCCCTTTTTCTTTCAAGCTACAGTTTGATAATACCAAAAACACCACGGAATATGAAGCCTTGTTGTTGGGAATGCAAGTGGCGCGTAAAAAGGGTATTAAAAACCTTCATGCACAAGGTGATGTTGAGCTGATAGTATGTCAAGTAAGAAACTTGTACCAAACAAAAAATGACAGGCTTAGGCATTGCCGCAATCTCGTTTGGGATTGCATTGAAGAGTTTGATGCTTTTGATATTTCTGTGCTACCAAGGGAATATAATGGCAAGGCCGATTCTTTAGCAATGTCAGCCACACTTCTCATCCCGCACAAGGATTTTCAAGGTTCTACCTACACTATCGAGTTGGTTTTTCATCCAAGTGTCCTCGATAATTCAGAGAACTGGCAGATTTTCAACGACGATCATCAGATAGTTGCCTTCTTAGAAAAGGAAATTTTTTTTAATGAATTGTACTTTGAAGGAAGTGATTCTCCTCTGTGAGAATCTATGTCTAGCATAGATCTAGATTCTGGCGAAGAATTCCTACAACTTAAGGGGAACAAAATCCCTAAAGGGTTGGTATCTTTAGAAAGGCTCTTTGACAAACATGACCGTTATGTCAGAAAGTAGCTCGCTGACTCTGATTCATCTAATGAGGTTGAGCAATACAATCTGGGAACTGAAACTGATCCCAAGATGGTAAACATCAGCAAATGTTGCACCACCGAAGAAAGGATCAAGTTTACTAGACTGTTACAGGAATATATGGATGTTCTGGAATATTCATATGAAGATCTCAAATCTTTTCGACCAAAGGAAGTGCAACATGATATCCCTCTAAAGGTTGGAGCTTTGCCTTTGAAGCAAAAGCAAAGGCAGTATGATCCAAAGATCTCCAGAACCATCCTTGCAGAATTGCAGATGATGCTGAATGCATGGATAATCTTCCCAATCCACCATTCGACATGGATAGCCAATATCCTCCCTGTGCTCAAAAAGAATGGTGAAATCCACATCTACGTTGATTTGAGGAATCTCAACCAGTTGTCACTTAAAGACAATTACCCTCTCCTTGTCATGGATCAAGTCTTGCAGAATGTGACCAGTCTGAGATGCTCTCCATGTTGGACTGTTTCTTTGGCTACAATCAAATTGAAGTCACCTCAAATGATCAACACAAGACCGCTTTCACAACACCATGGGGTACCTTTGCATACCGCCAGATGCCTTTTGGCTTGATAAACGCCGACACTACTTTCCAACGTGCTATGGACTTGGCTTTCCATGATGTGATGGAAAAGTTAATCATGGTGTATCTTGACGACCTCACAGTTTTTTCCAAAAGGCGTCATGAACACTGCAATCACCTGAGACAAATCTTGGAGAGATAGTGTCAGCATGGCATTTCCCTCAACCCAAAAAAGTCAGATTTTGGGGTTACATAAGGAAAACTCCTTGGCCTTATAGTCTCTGCCAAAGGAATTAAGATTGACTCAGAAAGAGTCAATGGCATCAGATCCCTCTCCCTACCATCAAGCAAGAAGGCAGTTCACTCATTCTTCGGTAAGGTAAATTTCCTGCGAAGGTTCCTCCCAGACTTTGAGGAAAAAACTCATCATATTGTAGACATGATGAAAGGTAATACCACCTTCCACTGGACTACGAAAGGGAAAACTACATTTGACAACATCAAGAGGGTGATCGCTCATGCTCCTATATTGGTTTCTTCTAATTTCACCAAAGATTTCATAATGTACAGTTATGCTTCCGAGCATACACTTTCAGCCATTTTGGTATAGGAAAACCATTAAGGTTTTGAATCGCCCATTGCATTCATGAGTTTCCCCCTCAAGAACTATGAGCTGAAGTATTCTCAGATGGAAAAACGTGCCTTTGCAGTGGTCAAGGCTGTTAAGCATTTTTAGTTTTACATCCTGAATAGTCACGTCAAGGTGTTGGTTCCAGATACAACTGTTAAGTCAATTCTAACACAACAAGAATTTGGGACAAAAAGAGGCAACTGGGTTGTGAAGATTTAGGAGTACGATCTGGATATTAAACCCACGAAACTGATATGGGGACGTGGTTTGTGTCAACTCATTGCTAAGAACAACCCCGATGAAGAAGTTTTAAAACACAAAGAAGTTTCAGATGTTGAAGAAAATTCCAAAGAACTACCCCTCGTGTTGTTTGTCAGCACCACTAATGAGTGGTTTTCTAATATCACTCATTTTCTCACTTACGGTGAATTCCCCAACAACTTGACATCCAAAGAGAAAAGGATTGTCAAGTTAAAATCGACCAATTTTTTCTTATGGGACAATGGCTTGTATAAATGTGCCATTGATGGTACCTTTCTACGGTGTGTAGACAAGGAACAACAAGAAAAATTGTTGAAATCATACCATGACTTGGCATGTGGAGGGCATTTTTTAGCAGCGGTCACTGCTCACAAAATTCTAAGAGCAAAATACCTTTGGCCTACGCTCTTCCAAGACACGTACTCCTGGGTAAGTAAGTGCGAGTTATGTCAAGAATTTGTTGGCAGACCCAAACTGGCGGCTTTACCACTAAAGCCTATGGTAATTGAAGAACCTTTCCAACAATGGGGAATCAAATTCATAGGTGTAGTTAATCCATCTTCAAGTGTTGGAAAAGTTTATGTTCTGACTACTACTGACTATTTCACCAAGTGGGTAGAGGCGATTCCCACTAAGCGTGCAACTTCTGAAGTAGTGTGCAAATTCTTGAAAGAGAATATCATTTCTAGGTTTGGCATGCCAAACAAAATAGTTTCCGACAATGCTTCTACCTTTTCATCAAACGAGATCACGGAGTTTTGTTTTGAACATGGCATAACCTTGTCACATTCTTTTGATTATTATCCACAGGGTAACGATCAAGCTGAATCGAGCAGCAAAAATTTAGTGACTATCATCCGGAAGCTAGTAGAGGAAAATCAATGTCTTTGGCATAAGCCTTTGTATGATGCCTTGTGGGTAGACAGGATGACTCCCAAGCGGGCAATTGGCATGTCTCCTTTTCAACTCTTGTATGGGTTAAGGCTTTGTATGATGCCTTGTGGGTAGACAGGATGACTCCCATAACTCTGGAATTTCCAGCCCTCAGGTTGGCAAAGGCTATCAAAGATGAGACCTTTGATAATTCTGCTGACAAATGCATAATGTATCTCTCCGAACTGGAAGAGAAGCATGTCCAAGTTGCTGATCACATTTCCGAACACCAACAACAAGTAAAGAAACTATTTGACAAGAAAGCTAAATCCAAGGACTTTCAAATTGGTGACCTCGTTCTCCTATGTGACAAACGGAGAGAGTCAAAAGGTATGCACGGGAAGTTTGATTCACTGTGGATTGGACCCTTCCTAGTTCACCAACTGTGTAGTGAAAAAAGTTTCTTGATAGCATACAGAGATGGAACGCTGTTCGCTCTTCCTCATAGTGGACAACACCTCAAACACTTTATGTGTTAAATAATGAGCGTTCCAGAGGTAAGTATTTTTATTTTTATTTTTAGTCCTTTGCGTCTTTTTGTTTTTGTTTTATTGTTGTTGCCTAACTCCTAGCCCAATGGATGGATAAAGGTACTTGAATTCTGGAGTTCTTCTCCTTTCATTCGTTTGAAAGAACGACTGAAGGAAGATCCGCAGCAGGAGCCAGCTGTTATCACAGAATCTAGTAGTGCTTGATTCATAGATAACCCCCCTACGAAACCAATCCGTTTCTTAGGCCCGTGTGTCTCAAGCACGTAAAATGAGACAAACTTATTTTACGAGGTCTCTAATCTTACCTAGTCCGGGTAGGTGACGATAGGCTCGAGTTTCAAGTTTAAAGTTTGAATCCTTTCAAACCCAGGAGTTAAGTCATTTTTTCGTTTTTGGTGCTCGGGCGGTGAAAATCACCGTCATTGCACCTTTTTCACTCTTAACTATTTTTGGTGCTTGAGTGGTGATTTTCACCACCATTGCACCTAGTCTAAGTTTAGTAAAGTTTTAACTCTTGATGCATGGGTGGTGAAAATCACCACCATTGCACCTAAACTTTTATTGACACTTCGGTGCTCGAGTGGTGATTTTCATTGCCTGAACACCTATTTTCCAGTTGAAGTCGAGTTAGGTTGCTGCATTTAATGCCCGTGATTTGAGTTATTTTGTAGGTTATTAACTCAAACATGAGTTATTTTTCACATGTTTTCTTTTAGATTCTTCTCCACATATCACTCCCGTGCTATCACAAGTCGCTTCCCTTGAGATCAAACCTTGGTTTCTACCTCTAGCACGGTTTTCACAGTAATCTTCACCTGGTTATCGCACCATCGAGGTATGTTCTTCGTGTATTGTTTTCGTTTCCTTTTGTCAGCTTTCTTTCTTTAATTTTGTTGAAAGATTTTCATTTCTCGTCGGTCTTAGGCATTACTCTTTCACCTTCCTGTCGCTTAGTCTTTTCCTTTCTCTTTCATTCTACCCTCACATTGGTTTGTTTCTCCTTAACAAAATCCTGTCGTTTTTACCTCCCAACCCTGGAAAATGTCATGGAAAAGGATTTCTCCGCCCTCACACAAGTCACCATTTTTTTTTTCACGCATTGGTGTTCAGGCGAGGATTTTTACCGTCGTCGCACAAAAGTGCCAAGTCTTGACTGGTGTCTTGGCGGTGATTTTCACCACCATGACACCCACTCACAGAAATAACCAAGTGTCTGGGCGATGAAAATGACCGCCATGACACCCAACAACTTTGACATGTCGGTGCTCGAGCGGTGATTTTCACCGCCTTGACACCAAAACGAAAATATCACTTCGGTGCTCGAGTGGTGATTTTCACCACCCAAGCACCAAATCTACTTTCTTTCTCTAACACCCTGAAATGTATCTTTTCTTCATTTTTGCTTCCACGCTCATTTTTGTACCTCATTTTCTGCACCATACAGCCAAAACACAATGACTCCATATCACCTATTCATTTCATGTTTCCCCTTATGACATGTATTTCTTGAAAAACATTGAATCCACCATTCTTGTAGTTAATTTCCAAAGTTCCATCAAAAGGTCCTCGGAGATAAGAAATACATTAGTCTCTCCTCCCCTAAATGTCAGCTGAAATGCCACCACCATCTCCTAAAGCAAAGGGTAAGATGAAGTATAAGTACTAGGGTGTTTTCCCTCTGACCGTGGTGTTGTCCAAGGTGGATGAGATCAAAGATACTAAGATCGGTCATCAAGATCTAGCAGATTTTGTGAAGAGGATCCAATAGAGGCCATGGGATGAGAATCTGAAGGCCATTGTACACAGCAATCTTCATATGGTATCTACTTTCCCAACTTCAGCTCATCACACGAATTTCGTACTTAAAGTTGCTGCTCACTATATCCAGGAAGACAGAACTGTGAGAGATTCTGTAGGTCAGGTTGTAATGAGGCTTGACGGTGAATTCTTTGATATAGTCTTCAAAGTTCCAAAAATGGAATAGTATACTCCCATCATGATCCAGAAGGCTCAAGAGATATTTGATAATGATTCAGTCAAGGCCAAGACATTGATCAAATCATAATGGTTGAAGACTCCTCAACATGCTATTTCTAGGTGGCCTAAGGGACTCCCCAGGAGTGACCTCAAGGAAGATGTGAGAGGCATGATTACCTTGTTAAGCAGAGTTAAGGGCTTGCCTGAATCCTCTCATTTTCAAGATTGGATTTATGAATACATCCAGATCATCAGAAGGAGGAAAGTACACTTTGATTGGGGAACAGAGATTAGTGATGAAATCCATGAGCAGCTGATTAACGTACCCACCACCTTGAAATTTTATATTTCTTTCCTGGTATATGTGGCCGCAGTAATAAGATAGTTTCCAGGTTTATCTACCAAAGGCAATAGACATTCTACCCCTATCTATGATTACTATTACCAATTGAACCTGAGGGAAAGCTTCCACCACTTCAAGAGAGTCACAAATGCTTTCTTTGCTCCTTTGTTGTTCACTTTTGACTCGACTCTGAAGAAGAAGAGAATATTAGATGAAGCTTACAAGGCGGTCAGTAAGGTTGGATGTGTTTTTCTACAATTCCCAACCTTTACTTACATAAGGGTGGGTTGTTTCATGGGATGTCCTTACATGCTTCCCAAGTACCCATCAGATAAATGGATCCTTATGGAGTTGTGCAGGCAATTGATTTCAGTGCACAAAGAACGACAAAGGAATCATAAGCCAAGTTTTAAATTTCCATTAACCATTAGCAGGTACACAATCAAAAGTGTACAGAAGGCCAAGAATGTTTCAGCAGAGATGCACATAATGACTATCAAGACCTACAGGTACAGGCATGAATTTGACTTCAGAGATGTAAAGAAGAAACTCAAGAAAGGTCACAACCATGTTTATCATTTTGAAGACATATGGGCAGAATGTAGAGATGAGGAGGATGTCCGTAAGATGGATTTTTGTAGGTTAACAGTTGAACAAATCAGAGCTCTCAATATAGCTGATTTTCCTGAAGATTTCACAGATCCAAGAGACGTCCTCAATTCTTCCTATGATGAGGATAATATCACCGGAAAGCCTTTACCTCCAGTGCAATGGTCAAAAAAAGAATTTACCTACATGAGGGAAAGGCTAGCCTCTATCCTACACAACACAATAGAATGGCTTCAAAAGCATGGCCATCAGATGAAAGCCTTCAAGACATATTCTGAAGGTGAGCTTCCCAAAGAAAAACCCAGTCCATGGCCAGAATCCTGTGCCAAAGACAAACAGGCCACGATTCCCTCTTCATCCCGAAAAGGGCCAAGGATCAAGTTCACTGTGGGGAAGAATACTCCACAGACCACTGAAATACGAGAAACAAGGGCTACCACATCACGTGCTAAAGAGAAGGAGCTTGTTTTCGAGGACTTATCTTCAGATGAGGAAGGAGGAGATACAGAGTTTGAATCCAAAGAATTAGATGATGAAGACTCTGGAGAAACCGAATCAAATGAAGAAGAACGGAAATCTCATGAAGAGGTTGATGAATATCACGAGTATGAGCAGATTTTTTTTCCCTCTTCAGAATGAAACCGAAGAGATCTAAGTATCTTCACCAGACCCTGTCCGCCTTCCTCAGACTCCTTCAATTCCTAAATCTCCTGTTCCTCCCATTCCTTCTTCTCCTCTTCCTACCATAGTTACAGGAGTAGAAGATGTTTCTTCCCCACCAGTAGTATCAACTGTGTTAGTTTCTTTTGTAGTTGACTAAACACAAAATATCAATGATCTATCTAGTTCGCCAGTTTCTATCCCTAGTTTGTCATCTCCATCTTTTGAAATTTCTTCGGAGGTTGAATTTAACAGATTCATGAATGAATCTTTGCAGAGTCAGCTTGGCGTGCAAACAACTGGGCCCATAATGACTACAATGATGCCCATAGTTACTATCTCAGCTATTCCTCAAGGAGCCCCTGCAGCTCAAGAATTAGCGGTAACAAGAGATATATACTTCTTCCCTCCCTCCTTGGTTGGTGTCACAGGTTCCTAAGTGCAAGAAGTAGATGATCTCCCTTAATGAGCTGGACCTGGAAGAAATACCTCCCCCCAAGATCAAGGAAAAGAAAAAGGCTAAGGTGCTGTCAAGACTCCATGTTGATAAAGCTAGCCAGAAGTTTGTTGAGGTAGGTTTTCCTTCACAACTAGAGGGTGATGTAAGTATGGAGGATTATACTGTGCAAAGGATACAACTTGGGAAGGTAACCAATGAAAGTGCTAAATAAAATGCCCAAGTAGTATTAGATGCCCTTGCAGGAAGGCTTGACAAGATGGAGCAGGCTAAAAACCTATACAAGGAGAAGGTTGAACGCTATGCAAACATCTTGAGAAACATAGTGGGATCTTCAATGGGTGATACCCAATCTATGACCTTGGTGAATGTTGAAGAACTAGTTGTACAAAAGGTAGAGAAGCTTACAACCAAGGGTAAAGTCTTGAATGAGTTTATTGAAGAGATCATAGATCGTGGGACACAAGTCATCACCACCGCAAGTGAAAAGAAAATGCAAATAGCCTAGCTGCAAACTAAGCTTAATAAAGAGGAAGAATCACTTGTAAAAGAGCTACATGAAATGGAAAGGGCCTTATCATCATGGCTGAAAATGAAAGAATCCAAGATCAGAAAATTGGTGAAGAATGGAGTTATACCTGACAAGGATAAATATGTGGAAGTGAAAGAATCGCTCAAACATAAATCCAGGTATTAAAATTCTTGGCTGATGACATTCACCAAGTGCAGGAGGATGTAGAAGGTTACTGATTTCTTTTGATAAATGGAATGGAAGAGTTACCAGGTGATATCCTTGATGATGAACACACATTTCTTCCTCTCAGCGAGATAATTCAAGTGTATAAAGAGGCCTTCATGAATCTGGTGGATGATAAAGGTTTTTCCAAGAATACCATGCACATTGTGTGTGATCTGCGGCTTTCACTTGATTGTTTCAAGGCTCATCTTCAAAGGTGTAAAAAGGTTTCCTCATCTGCTAAGAAGATGATTACCAAAATACACACGCTGGTGGATTATACAGTTGGGCCAGATGAAACTTTCCTACAGGAGACTGCAAAGAAATATGAAGACTTCCACTCCCAGTGCAAAGAACAATAGTCTTCTTTTTGTCTCTAGTGTTCATCAATTTTGGTGTCCCCTCCTTTGCATATTTTAAATAGTTTTTGACATCTTAAATGTCTTTTTGTAAAATGTAATTGCACCAAAAATATGAGGTGTGATTACGTAGAAATAAATTACACTCAGTTAGATTAGGGTTTCCTATTTTTACTCATTTGATTTCCTAATTTTGATCTTCTCCCTTTTCTATAAATAAGAGGGATTCCTTTTGTAATAGTTACCTTTTGATATTTTTCAACGAAGTGCTGCTCCTTTGAAACAAGCATTGAAACTTTGTGTTCAATATTGCGAATCTAGATCTAATCAATAAAGAAGAGGATTGCATACCAGATTTTGTGTTGGAATCAATTATCTCATGTTTTGATTATATCAGTAGTGACTACCATATGAGATTGAAAGGGCTTCAAGTGGTTGATGTAAAATTTGTGTTACATTTATCGTTTGGATTATTTTATGTTTGAAGGTTTTTGATGAAGGATCTACAAGACTTTGTGCTTGTAATCATTCATACGGTTTGAGGAATTGTTGTATCTAAGAAGAATTTGTGCTTCTAATACAATAAATGATACTTCTACAGGATTAAACTTTGAAAAGGCTACAGAACGACTTTGTGCCTTCGTGAGCTTTCCCTTTTCCTTTTTCTTTTAGTTATTATAAATCATACCTGGTATTTCTAAACTATTCTTTGACAAGATAGAAATATTGGCATTACTGCTATTGTTAAGTTTAAGTTATTAGATCTAGAGCTTTTCATTGTGAAGCATTGTAAACATCTTCTCTGAAAAAAGAGAGAACTATGAATGTAACACACCCCCCCCCCCATTTCATGAGTACAATGTACATTTTTTAAGTATTCCATTAAGTTTACTATATCTTCTATTAGCAATAAGAAGGGCACCTCCCCTTTCTGAGAGGAGAGATTATATCTCACATAGTTGTGGCTAAGGTCTAGATGGCATAATCTGTTGAAAAGTTGATTACACTATTTTCACCCAACACTATCCTAGTGTTGTTTTGGGATGTATCCTTCCCTCATCAACAAAACTTTCATCTTCATCATCGGGATGTATCCTTCCCTATTCTTTTGTGTTGTCTTGGGACATATCATTCCCTTAACGATAACACTCCATCCATCATCAACCCATTTTGGCTTGTAGATTGACTGGGGCAACATCACCTCTTGTCCTAAAATCCATTTGTGCTTCTCATCATCTCATATCGCTTGTCATCCTCCCTTATCCATCACCTTTCATCATCTTCCTCATCTCCCCTTTCATCATCTCATCCATTTCGAGAGCACACCCGTGTTCTCTTGAACCCGCATGTCCTCTCGAGGGGGCATCCTCAATCCTTAATCTTCATCTTCACTCCCATCATCTTTCTTCCTAGTCACTACTTTGAATGACTGGAGCATCTTTCCCAATCTAATCATCTTCTTCTGGGTTCTATGTTTTAATTTTATTTGAAATGATGCTACTTCATAACACCATCTCAAAGAGGGGAAAAATGTAGACACCTAAATTTGGACACTTCATTTGTCCAAATTTACCCCTTTTCGTCTAAATATCCCCTTATCCGCATTAAT
Organism: Sequoiadendron giganteum; assembly: GCA_007115665.2. Lineage (NCBI taxonomy): Eukaryota > Viridiplantae > Streptophyta > Pinopsida > Cupressales > Cupressaceae > Sequoiadendron > Sequoiadendron giganteum. The sequence goes on along the minus strand of CM021101.1, from coordinate 740,968,781 downwards.
TAATTAATATCACTATTATTTAATTAATACCCTTAATTCTTCTAAATCCCTAAGGTATTTAGTTAATAATTGGATACCTTACTCCTAATCCTAATCCACCTATCCACTCATCTAATCCTCCAATCCCTAACCCTAATCCTCCATCTCCTCCTAGTCCTCCATCCATTCCCATCCCCTCATCTAACCCTAATCCACCAATTCCTAATCTTAATCCTCCATCTCCTACTAGTCCTCCAACCATCCTTAAACCTCCATCCATTCCCATCACCCCACCTAATCCTACATCCCTTCCAACTGTCATTCAAGGGCTGATGATAAAGAAGACATTCCCCACTCCACATTTTGAAGTTGTGGAACCATGCCATCCCAATCTATTATCCATGGTCACTAGTGATGGGACCCCTCTCCATCCCACATCTATCATTGATGCTACCACCCCTAGCACCACTCAAACTGTTGAAAACCAACACATCCTCTGAATCCACTGAGCCCCCATCTCCTACTCTGAGATCTGTCGAGCCCATCAAAGATAACCAAATCCAATCCACTCCTCCTACACCTAGATCCTCCCAATCCATCATAGATCCACAAGTCCAATCCACTCTTCCCACTCCTAGTGATGACACACAAGTCCCATCCATTCCTTCCACTCCTAGTATCACCAATATCCTTTCCCTTGAAATTCATGAATCCTCCATCCTCCCATCTCCCCCACCTAAGGAGTCCCTCCAACAGTCCTCCATCATCATTCCTCCCACACATGCTGAGCCATGCCAAGGGCTTGATCCAAAGCACACAAACATAGATCCCGCCATCTCATCCACTCCATCCCAAGATCATAATCCCCCATCCATCCCATCTCATGATTCCTTTGCTCACCCGAATCCTGATCTTACCATCCTATCTACTCCATCTCAAGATCACACTAGCTCTCCCGCTCCATCCCATGATCCCCTTCACACTCAAGATCCAAACACTCCCTCTCATGAGCCCTTATCACCCACTGCCATAAATCCGGATCCTACCATACCATCTAATCCCTCTCTTGATCCCTTATCACTCATTCCTCCTAATTAGGATGCTGCTATCCCCTCATCTCCATCACATGATCCTCCATCACTACCTAGCCTTGTCAACACAACACCACTTTTATATCACCTCGGTAAATTTACACTCATCCATGGTGGTCTCCTTACAAAAGAAAAACAAAGTATATGCACCACCCATCCTCCTTTACCTAATAATGCACTCACATCATGCTTCCAAAAGCATAAGCATCCCACTATAGATCACATGCTGAAGAACATGAACTATCAAGGCAAAGGTTTAGGCCTTCATGAGCAAGGTACTTTAGAGCCAATCCAAGTCAAAGAATATCTAGGCACACATGGTCTTGGATATATCTCCCAAAACTCGCACTCCAAAGATGTTGGTACAACCTTCGTACATCATAAATGATCCTCTTCTAAAGGCATAAGAGGTACTTCCCATTATTCTACCAAACCATTTGCTGCCATCCCCCCTCCTCCATCATATTACCTCAAAACAACCATCCATCTTCCTCCTTCATCCTCTAAGTCCATCTTGGGTCTTTATGTCCCTCCATCGATCATTGCTCATCCTCCATCTACTATGGGTCCTTATATCCCTCCATCAAATCCCACACATCCTCCATTTGTAAAGTCCCTTTTGGGCCCTTATATCCAAAAATTGCCCCCTCCATCTTATCTTATTCATCCTTTCATTCATCCACCACCAATACCTCGTACACAACATAAAAATCCTACCTTCATAACTCCTAATCGAGATCAACAAAGGCACCCCTCCATGCATGCTTTCTTGCATCCTCCATCCACACATCCTCGTCAAATGCGTACTTCTATCCCTCCATCCACATCCTCTCCACATCATCCATCTTCCCATACCCATCCCCTTGCTACTAAAAGCACTTTGGATGCCAAAGCCAAAATATATAAATCCAAACGTCCACATGAATCTACAACTCCTCATGTCCCCTCCAAAAGACATGTTGACAAAAATAAAAATTGAATCCAAAATCCAAATGGCCACAAAGGCCCACCAAAGCAAAAATCAAAGCCATGTGGATCCCAAAGCAAAAAAATGCAATGCCTTCAAATGAAAAATGTGTAATGACATCCAAAGTTTCTAATCCCAAAACTAATTATTCACATCCTCCATCTCCTAAATCTGTTTTGGGTCCTTATGTCCCAAAATTCACTATCCTAGCACCTCCATTATCACCACATTCTCCATCCATCCACCCTCCCATCATTTCACATCCACCACATGTGCCAATGTTGGTCTTGAACACCTTCACCCATCACACATCCACTCCATCATTCCATCCATACACCTTCCAATATCCCATCCACTATCCCCCCTATCTCCCCCATCCAATCCCTTTGATTCATCCTCTTGCATAATCCATTTCTCCTATTAAGGTTGTACCAACATCCAATGGTCACTTTACACATGGGCTCTTATTACCTCATATGGAACTTGATGCTTGAGTCCTTCATCCATCTACTTTATCATATGTCTTCTAAATCCACATCCTTCTCCATCTCCATCCGTATTTCTATCCGAAAAGTCTTGATAGTCAAAAATCCAAAATAAAAATTTAAAAAAAAAATCAAAAAAGAAAAAAGAAAAGAAAAAAAGAGAAAAATTAAAATAGTAAAGAGAAAATCATTCATCTAATGGTGAAAACTTGGCAAACAAGTGCCTTGGATAAGTACCATGATGAAATCCTGGCAAACAGGTGTCATGCGTAAATCCCCCATCCGATCTCCTTCCACAATTGGGGGCAACTTCCACCTACACATTCCTTTCCTCTATCTCCTACATCTACCTATCTTCCACATCTTACCCATCATCTCCCATTCATATCCTAGTCCCTCCATCTTCCTTGTGATCTTGATAAAGACAGGGGCACATATATATACATGCTTTGGACATCTCTTGGCATATTTTCCCCTCATCCACTATCATTTTCCTTATCCTCCCCATCTAATTTTCTGATCCATGCATATTATCTACATCCATCTAACTTCCTCATCCATCCCATCCTAACACCATCCATATCCCTTCCTTATCTACATCTCCTATCCATGTCCATCTCACTCCTTTATCCAACCATCTTGCTATCCCTCTTACCCCATCAAGCATGACATATCTAGAGTGGGGGTATCTCCTTATTTGTGATAGATTCCTTGGAGATATCATCCATCCATCCATCCAGTACTCCCTTCCATCTAACAAATCCTTATCTTCCATCCTCTCATCCGCTAGTCCTTTTTCGTCCTTTCATCCTTATCTCCCCATTCATCTATCTATCCTTATCTTCCTATCCATCTTTCCAAATCATTATCCCTCTATCCACCCATCCTAACATATTTCTATTTCCTCATCGATTTATCCATCCATCTTGCAATCTCTTCCATCCTTCCACATCTTTCTCGATCTATCCACCTATCCTAATATCTTTCTATCTCCCCATTTTATCAATCCATCCATTTTCCTTCCATCTCATAGTCCCTTGTCATTAGTATCTAGCTATAGGCTACCTCCATGCAATCCAATTCCATGCTATCTCACTATCATCACTGATAGGTTGTCATTAGGTCCCATTACTTTAGAATATAAAATGTCAATAAGTCAACCGGGCAGTGTCCAAGGTAGTTTAAAAAAGAAGATGATTTGGAAAACTCATTTTAGATTTTCTGATTTTCTTTAAACTAAAATCAATTTTAGTCTAAAGCCATTTTAACTTCTTAGCTAGAAAACATTTTATTCTAAGAAAACTAGAAATACTAAACTAGAAAGCATAAGATAACTAATTTAGAGAGCATCACAACTAAACTAGAAAGCATGGAAATGAGTAAACTGAATAATTGATAAACTACGAAAGTGGAAAAATAAGTAAATAGACCATGAAACATTTTCTTAAATAGTAAAAGATTCAAATAGCTACAACGAACAACTCATAATTAATTTAACACAAAGGTGCTCTGGAACTTCAGACTCAACAACTGACAGACTTTAGCGAGTTCCTACTGAACAATTATCTATGTAACAACTAAAACAACATAATAGTAAATACTTATCTATTTAAGCTAACTTCCCTCGAGTGGCTAGCTCACATGTTAACACTTCGTTCTCAAATCACATAAACTACAAGTTTTGGAGTCCTTCCATTAAAAACAGTTATCATCCATAGTTTAACAATTTAGCAATTGACAGAAGACCGTTCTTTCATTCATCAGTATTCAGAGATCATGTAAAAAACATAATGTTACTATTCGGTCTTATTCATTCTTTTTTGAAATTACATTCTTATAGAAAAAATTATAACTAAATCCTAGATTCCAGATGGCATGGATAGCCATTGAAAAAGTCTTTAACAAATTTAACTAACTTCCTTGTCTTTAAAACTCATAAACATAAAGAAGGCTCGAGATGAGCCATGAAGTTTTTGGTAACATAAATTAAATAAACAGTAATTAGATCTTCAATTCATCAGCCTGATATTCAGGAGTAGGTTCACAACATCTATCTTCAACCATATTAAAGGCACGTGCTGGTTCAACATTTTGTAACAGCTACAAGATGACCGATTTATTCCCTACAAAAACACCCAAGAAAACCCATTAAACTTGTATTGGAAAATTTCCTCAATTGATCATAAGAAATAAAGTTTGCATAATTTTCCTTAAAGATAATCAATTATTCCTCCTAAAGTTTAATAAATTGGCACAGACTTAGGATTGAGCTTGTAAAAATAAGCTTTTCTGATTTCATTATGATGAGGTTATTTTTACCTCATCATTTCCTTCCCCTCCTAGTTCCTGGCAGGTCCTCCTGCTCCATAATTATAACCCTGAGTTTTATTCCATTCCTCGTATCTGGCACTAAGGTCATATTCTTCTCTTGCTGTTGCATCAAAAGCTATAGGGTCATGGATAAACTCTCTATGAAAGATAACACCCTCCCTCCATTCATTAAAAAGTCTATCATTTTGATCAGTTGATATATTGAAAGTAGGAGGTGGATTAAGCAGCAAGGGAGGTCTGTATCTCATCCCCATCTAGTTTGTCCTAAGGTTTCTTAGGATTTTAACTAAAGCATTAGCTCTTCTAAAAGACCATATGATATTAAGAGGGGAAATGACCTCTCTTTTCTTGAGATAAGCCGGTAATGGAGTAAATCTCTCTTCACAAGCGTGCCATGCTTTTCCAATTAATTTTTGCCCATGTTCCATGAAATTATTGTAACAGAGTCTGAGACTATTATCATACCTTTCTTTCATTTTATCATTTACCAGGAGAGATAAAAAGGTGTCTTTAAAACCTTTAGGCCTAGAATTAGGTGATCTTATTTGAAGTCCCATGGTTCTTTCTGCTTGTGCATATTATTTTGTGTGTTCTTTCCAATGAATCTGGTTTCTCATAGTAGACAACAGGGCTCTCAATTCTACTTCACCAACAAATAGATTAATAAAGAAATCAGTGCGATTCTCTAATAAAATCATGCAAAAAGAACTCACAAATTCAATCTTTATCCTCAGGGGTTGATTCCACAAATATTTTAACAAATTCTTTGTCATTGGGCTCATAAGGCTGATCATTGTAGATTCTGAATAATTTCCATCTTATCCATTGCTCGTTTAAAAATATGGAGTACAATCTGGATGGCCTTCTACAGGATAATAGACAATCAACTAGTTGAAATGCATCTTGTTTTCCTCTATATGTCTTGTGAAATGATTCTTTCAGGAGTACCAACTCCTTTTTCAGCCTGTAGTTCTTAGTTTGAACATTTCTTAAGAAATAACATTTTTCCATCCATTTTATGAGTAATGGGGGAATGCGAACCTGGAACCAATCAGTTATAACCGGATCAGTTTGAATTTCTTTTGATTCCATCTTTGGTTTCACAGTGCATTCCTCCAAATCCTATTCCAGCTCTACAACTTTGCTGATGGAAGCATTTAATTCTTCAGTTCTTATTTTCCTGTCTTCTTCAAAAGATGAGAACATAAGCACAAAGTTTTCCTTTATCATGTCAATTTCTTTATTCTTTTCTACAATGTCATCATTATAAGTCTTATGTTCTTGACTCAATTCTTGAATTTTCTCTTTTAACTTATAAATCAATGTGTCCTTTTCCTATAGTTGCAGTTTCAAACCCTGTATTTCCTAATCTCTTTTATTTATTACAGAAACATGCACTATCAACTCTTCTTTTTGCAATTCAATCTGTTCATTATTTTTGTACAATTGTTTCTTTAAATCATCAATTTTTATTCTAAATTTCTCTATCTCTACAGTGGTATCCCTCATTTCAACTGTCTCAACAATTCTATCAACAATGGGGGACAAATGACTTGGAATACAATCATCCCCCTCCTATTCTCTTTCTTGAATTTCTTCGGTGATGATTTCCTCCACATATGCAGAGTGAGAAGGAATTTCCTCGACCAAATCTTCTCTTTCTAGAGGTATTTCCTCTTCATTGACAGGGTTTTTCTCTTTGAACTTCCTTCCATACCGTGCATTGGGGTTTTAGTGAATTTTGAGGCTAAGCGTTTACTTCTCCTTAATGGAGGAAGACCTTGGAAGGTGATAGGTGTCTTATTTTTCCCTTTCCTTTTTCTTCTAGGATTACTCATATCAGAATAAACAAGCTCAACATGCTCTGGCAAATCAGGGGTTTTGAATTCATTATTCAAAGAGTTTGACACTTCTTCACCAGGGTGGTGGGATTCAGAGCTTCCGGAGCTTGAGAGCCCTTAGGGGAAACTTCTCTGGAAGGTGAAGCAATTTGGTGAGATGTTTCCCCTAGTTCTAATTTTCTTTTGACTGAAGACTTTTCAAGTTCCCCAAAAAGTTCTCCCATTTACCCTTGGATTTCCGTTGAAAATGGTATTTTCAAATCAATTGAATTAGTCCATGGTGTTTTAGTGGCCCTGACCTTGTTTTATATCTTTCTATTGAGGAATTTATGGAGTCACATAAAAATTCAGGCAAATTGACCCTAAGAGCAGGGTTCTCTTTCCCATGAGGTAAATGGATCAACATACGAAAAATAGGTCCTACCACAACAATTAGTTGACCTTCACAAGTGAAATATTTAATGATCCAAGCTACAACAGTTCCCCACGGTTCTAGTATAGAGGTCCTATGGAATCCTTTATTTTGTCCTATGGTACTAATTACTACCATGGGGTGAGGGTCTCCCTCTCTAACAAATAATTTAGACAATTTTTGGTATGTTATTTGAGAGGTTTCTTTTAACTTTATGCCTGAATTTTCTAACCTTGATAAATGAGAGATGATTTTCTGAATCACCTTAAAATGCTTTCCATGGAGTACCACTTCACCATTTGAGTAGTTTTCAGCAAATGTGCTCACCAACTTTTCATTATAACCTTCAAACTTTCTGATAAAGTCCAACCACCCTACCTCTTCGAACAGACTAGAGATATTGCTTAACCCCAACAATTTTTCTGTGAAATCTGACTCTGACTTCTTTTTACCACCCCCCATTCTCTTATTTTCCACTCTACAAAAGATTTCAACCACGACAAGAACTTGTACACAACTAACTTTGAAAATACAACTACTAAAATTATTTATTTGTCTTGCTCAAAGCTTTCTGTGAAATGATTTTAGTTTGCATGGAGGCATGCGAAAAGCTTTCCATACAAGTAGTTGATCACCGAGTGGTACAAATTGCTAAATAAGGAGGGAAGTTTGTGCCAATTAATTATTATTTATTCAAAAATAACTACCTACTTAAAGCAAAAATTAGTACTTACTTGCATTCTATGATCGTTCGAAGATCTCATACCTTTACGGATTTGACAGGATGACGCGATGGTATTGGCTGAGGTGACGACGAATTTATTATGGCATAATTGCAGAAGCTTATAAATGATGAGGCCATTAATGAAGACAAGTGGTAATGGTGGATTTATTTATGATGAGAAAAACTAAAAAAATAGATGGGAAGGCATGTGTACAAAGACGTGGTAATGATGGAAGCATCTCAAAATTTTGAATTTATGAAAAAGGTGGCAGAATACAGATGGATAAGTTCTGGAGCACGCAATGAGAACATGCTCAAAACTAGTGGAAGAGTTCTAGAGCATGCGAAAGGCATGCATTCGTGATGGAGAAGGATGATAAGTTCCAAAGCATCGCTAAAAGGTGCAACCGGGATGACAATGAAATGAAGGTTCCAGAGCATTGCTGAAAGATGCAGTCAGAAAAGAAATGAAATGAAGGTTTTGGAGAATCGCTGAAAGATGCAGCAGGAAAAGAAATGAAATAAAGGTTCCAAAGCATTGATGAAAGATGCAGCTAGAAAAGGAATGAAATGAAGGTTTCAGAGCATCGCTGAAAGATGCAGCTGGAAAAGGAATGAAATGAAGGTTCTGGAGCATCGTTAAAAGATGCAACCAGATCAGCAACGGAATGAAGGTTCTGAAACATCGTTGAAAGATGCAGCCAAAGCAGGAACATAATGAAAGTTCTAGAGCATCGTCAAAAGATTCAACCAGAGCAGCAACATGGTAAGATCATGAATTTTGAACTTTAGGAGCTTTGAATCACTTTGTAGGAATGTTTTTTTGACATGACAAGTTGTTGTACAAGTTCTGGAGCATCGAGCATAAGGACCGTCAGATTCCAGAGCATTTGGCATCAAGACCATAGCGTTTCGGAGTATCTTCAGAGGGTACTCTAGAAGTTATTTTCCTCTTTAAGAAGTCCTACAAAATGGAACAAAAATTAGCTAAGTCCAAAAGAAGAAAAACTAATGAAAGGAAAATATCTTGGTATACATGTCTTTTTATTACACATTTTCGAAATATATATATAATAATTTATTTATTTTTTCAACAACATTTAGCATTTTTACCAAATAGACTTTGCCTTGGAGAGTCAATACATTGGACCTTGCCCCGCATTTCCACCATTCTTGAAAATTATTCTTTATTGACTGGCTTATGGTAGACACACAAGCAATGACAATTGACTAAGAGGGTTCGTGAGTCACCATCAATTGGTTTCAACTGAACTGTTCCATTTGAAAAGACCTCAAAAATCTCATAAGGTCCCAACTAATGAGTCTTGAGCTTTCCTCTATGATCTTTGTACCTTGAATTGAATAGCAGGGCCCAGTCTCCATTATGGAGCTCCCTCTCCTTAATATTTTTTTTCGTGCCACACTTTCTATTCATGTTGAATTAGTTCAGTTTGATGGACAACGTCTAAGCGAAGCTCATCCAATTTGCTTAATTGTAGAACTCGTTCTACTTGGGCTCATTTGAAATCCAGACCTAGTTCTATAGTTTTTCATAGAATTTGTAGTTCAAACTCAATGGGAAGAAGAGGTTTCTTTTCAAAAACAAGCTCATAGGAGTTGAATCCAGTCATGGATTTCCAGGTTGTATTGTATACCCAAACAACTTCAAGCAATTTTCTGCCCTAATCTTTTCTTCCTGAAGAAACTATTTTTGTTAATATGTTTTCAAGCTCTCTATTAGTTACTTCCACCTGGCCGTTTGCTTGAGGGTTGTAAGGAGATGACTTTCTATGGCTTACTTGAAAATGGTTGGTGAATTCCAATAGCACTTTGGACATGATTTGGGGTCCCTGGTCAGTAACGATAGTTCGAGGGGCTCCAAATCTAAGGAAGATTTTATTATAGAGGAAGTCTACGACTTGCTCTTCCCTAGCTACTCGTAAAACTTGAAATTCTGCCCATTTCGTTAGGTAATCGGTGCAAACCAGTATGTATTCTTTCCCTTGAGAGGAAGGATCTATGGGTCCAATAAAGTCTAAACCCCATTTCTTGAATGGTTCAAGCATTACCTGTGGCAATAAAGACATCTCCGAAGAAGTAGTTGGTCTTCCTACTCTCTGATATTCATCACAATGATGAACATAGTTCTTAATATCCTTATGCATTGAGGGCCAATAGTATCTGACGCCTAAAATTTTATGGGAAGTTCTCTTTGCAGAGTAGTGCCCTCCTGAAGGATCATCGTGATAGGCCCTTAGAATGCTGTAGGTTTCGTCTGCTCTCACACATCTTCTCAAGACCATATCAGGTCCACAATGAAATAACATTTTGTTAATCCATTTGAATGGGGCACTTTCCCTGATAAGTCGCTTCCTTTGCTTAGTCGTGAACCCCAGGGGTACCTCAGAGGTAGCTAAATAGTTAGCAATGTCTGCAAACTAGGGTGATTTTATAGAAACTGCAAACATATTTTCATCTGGAAACTCATCCTATATAGGCGTATTGTCACCCTTTTCTTGTTTGATTCGAGACAAGAAATCTGCTACTACGTTATATTTCCTTGGCTTGTCAAGGATTGTAGCATTAAACTCCTGAAGGAGTAATAACCACCTCATAATCCAACCATTAACTACAGGTTTTTTCATTAAGTATTTTACAGCTGAATGGTCTGTACAAACTGTAACCTTATTCCTGTAATATAGTGGTAGATTTTTTTAATGGCATGAACAACAACTAGGAATTATTTTTCTGTTGTTGTATAATTTCTCTCTACAGATGCAAGATTCTTACTGATAAAATATATGGAATATTTACCCCCATTCTCATCTTCTTGTCCCAGTCTTGCACCAATAGCATCATCAGAAGCATCTGCATAAATATGGAAGGGAAGACACCAATTTGGCCCTCGCAATACGAGAGCAAAGACAAGCTTTTCCTTAATTGTTTTGAATGATAGTTGACACTTAGGTGTCCAAATGAATTCTACTTCTTTCTGTAAAAGAAAGAACATAGGAGCCAAAATTTTACTAAAGCCTTCTATGAACCTTTTGTAGTAGCCAACATGTCCAAGAAAACTTCAAACATCTATTTGTGTTTGAGGGATAGTCAACTGTTGGATGACTTCAATTTTCTTGGGATCAACTTTTATTCTTCAAAGGAAATATGATGACCCAAGACTATTCCTTGTTCTACCATTATTAAAAAAAAATTGTGGCTAAGGAATAGTCTATTTTCCTCACAAACTTGTAAAACTCAGTCTAGGTTCTGAAGAGCTTCATCATATGTTGACCCATAGACTGTAAAGTTTTCCATATAGACGTATACATAGTCATTAATGAGTGCAATAAATATAGCAAGAACGACTCTCTGAAAAGTCGCTCGAGCATTACAAAGTCCAAAGGGAAGCACTCTGTATGCAAATGTGACCTAAGGGAAAGTAAACATTGTCTTGTATTGGTCTTCAGGAGCAACCTGAATTTGGTTGTAACCACTAAATCCATCTAGAAAGGAGAAATATTTCCTTCCAGCCAAGTTTTCCAGAACCTGATCAACAAATGGTAGGGGAAAATAATCTCGATGAGTGGCTTTGTTGAGTTCTCTATAGTCTACACAAATTCTCCATTTCCCATTTTTCTTTGGCACAACCACAATAGGTGACACCCACTTACTATCAGAGATAGGATAAATAAATCCTGCATGAAGGAGTTTCTCAATTTCAATTTTGACCAGATCCTTTAATGCAGGATTGAGTCTCCTCTGAGGCTGGTGAATAAGAATTATACTAGGATCAATATAAATGTGATGAGTACAAACACTTGGGTGAATTCCCCTCATGTCTGTGTAATCCCAAGTAAAAGATTTAGACCATTTTACCAACACATTGAACAATTTATCCTCTTGCATTTATGTCAGCCAGCTATTGATGTTTAAAGTTTTTCCTGGTAATATCATAATCGATTTTGTTCCAAGATGGGCCAAAGTGAAAATATAAATTTGTTGCAATAAGGTATTGAGATGACAAATATGGGGTATAAGTCGGTGAAACCTTGTGATATCTTCAAAGAAATGACTTGTTTTGGGGATCATGTTAGCTAAGGGACAAGGGATTCCCATTGTAGCATAGATTTGCTCCATCCCACTTATATCAATTGGTTGCCCAAAAATTCTTGGAGCATCCATCATTTCTTCCTCATTCGGGGTTGTAGCAAGGCATGCTACATCGTTTAATAACTCCTCCTCCAATTATTCTCCATGTTGTTTAATTACTACCATGGCTAGAGAGGCCAAACTGTTATGGACCATTGATAGATTCCTCTGAGCATCATCAACCCAGATCCTTTTATGCTCATAACTAGGCTTTAGTCAGGGATATTGTGATCATGGAACGGAATCCTCCCTATGTTGACTTAAGGACTGACCTTCCTCCCCCCAAGACAAATCTACAACTCTTGCTGCTAGGCTCTTTTTCTATCCTGAGTAGGTGACGTGTCATAGGCTCAGGAAATTGAAGAGTGCATGTACATTTACGTAATGTATTGCATTAATTCCTGTAATATTTTCATGTTCATAGGTAATTATTCAGTAGTTCTTGGAAGCAGGCACCTGCTCATTCTGAGCTGGAGGTAACAAATTCTAAGGTCCATTTTGGATTCCATTCCCACCAGGATTTCCCCAATTTGTCCATTCGGGGGATCCCCAATAAGGAGTTCCCCAGTTAGGTTTGGAGGTGACTGATTCCAAGATATTCTCAAAACATTTTTTCTTAAAGGACTTGATGATGACGCTAGAAGAATTCTTGATATGCTGGGGAAAGGTGACGTATCTCAACTGACCCTTGAGGGAATATGCGATTTATGTCAGAATTTCTCCCATACTCGAGGAGGAATCCTTAAAACTAATATTTTTAAAGGCTCTAATGAGATAGATAAGCTCCGTGAAGAAATATAAAATCTGAAAATAGACATTCTCGTTCAGTTAAACACTACATTAGATGGTATACAAGCTAAAACTCGCAACCCAGAGACCCTATCAATCTATTGTCCCAGGTGTTGAAACAAACACCTATTGCACGAGTGTCTTTTAGATATAGTCAATGTTTGTCAACTCTATGAGAAAAACCATCTTGAAAATGGGTCACCTTTATTGCCTGCAATAGAGGAACCTCAATTTGCAGTTGCTTAATTTCCTGAATTAACACAGTTTTAGAAGCCATAGGTATTTCTGGAGTTTCTTTCAGAGTCATTGAATTTAGACGTTCTGGCTATTGTGCCATCGTTTTCTCTTTTGGAACGGAATCCTCCCTATGTTGACTTAAGGACTGACCTTCCTCCCCCCAAGACAAATCTACAGCTCTTGCTGCTGAAAAAGGCTCTTTTTCTTTGGTGGAGGTATCCTGAGTAGGTGACGTGTCTTTTATTGGAATTTTAGGCTCAGGTTCCTCCACTATTTCTTCAATAGTTGGGGGTTGAAGAGTTCTAACATAACACATTTGTACATTTACGTAATGTATTGCATTAATTCCTGTAATATTTTCATGTTCAGTAGAGTAGACTGGCATGTTCTGGTAATTATTCTTAGGGTTGGGAAGCAGTTGCATTGGAAGCTGAGGTTGGTTTACCTGCTCATTCTGAGGAGGGTTTTGAGCTGGAGGTAACAAATTCTATTGTTGATTCCTCCTAGGTCTAGTATAAAATTGATTTTGTCCCTGATTCCATTAGGGGGCAGCATTTTGTTGGTACCATTGTTGTTGTGGTTGGTTTGACCACTGCTGATTTCCCCATGTTTGACTTGTCCATTCGGGGGATCCCCAATAAGGAGTTCCCTAGTTAGGTTGCGGTGGAGGTGACTGATTCCAAGATATTCTCAAAACATTTTTTCTTAAAGGACTTGATGATGACGCTAGAAGAATTCTTGATATGCTAGAGAAAGGTGGCGTATCTCAACTGACCCTTGAGGGAATATGTGATTTATGTCAGAATTTCTCCCATACTCGAGGAGGAATCCGTAAAACTAATCTTTTTAAAGGGTCTAATGAGATAGATAAGCTCCGTGAAGAAATATAAAATTTGAAAATAGACATTCTCGTTCAGTTAAACACTACATTAGATGGTATACAAGCTAAAACTTGCAACCCAGAGACCCTGTCAATCTATTGTCCCAGGTGTTGAAACAAACACCTGTTGCACGAGTGTCTTTTAGATATAGTCAATGTTTGTCAACTCTGTGAGAAAAACCATCCTGAAAATGGGTCACCTTTATTGCCTGCAATAGAGGAACCTCAATTTGCAGTTGCTTAATTTCCTGAATTAACACAGTTTCAGAAGCCATAGGTATTTCTGGAGTTTCTTTCAGAGCCATTGAATTTAGACGTTCTGGCTATTGTGCCATCTTTTTCTCTTTTGGAAAGGAATCCTCCCTATGTTGACTTAAGGACTGACCTTCCTCCCCCCAAGAAAAATCTACAGCTCTTGCTGCTGAAAAAGGCTCTTTTTCTTTGGTGGAGGTATCCTGAGTAGGTGACGTGTCTTTTATTGGAATTTTAGGCTCAGGTTCCTCCACTATTTCTTCAATAGATGGGGGTTGAAGAGTTCTAACATAACACATTTGTACATTTACGTAATGTATTGCATTAATTCCTGTAATATTTTCATGTTCAGTAGAGTAGACTGGCATGTTCTGGTAATTATTCTTAGGGTTGGGAAGCAGTTGCGTTGGAAGCTGAGGTTGGTTTACTTGCTCATTCTGAGGAGGGTTTTGAGCTGGAGGTAACAAATTCTATTGTTGATTCCTCCTAGGTCCAGTATAAAATTGATTTTGTCCCTGATTCCATTGGGGGGTAGCATTTTGTCGGTACCATTGTTGTTGTGGTTGGTTTGACCACTGCTGATTTCCCCATGTTTGATTTGTCCATTCGGGGGATCTCCAATAAGGAGTTCCCCAATTAGGTTGCGGTGGAGGTGACTGATTCCAAGATGGAGTCCATTGATTATGAACCCAATTATTTCATGGTCTCCATGCAAGATTGGAATTCTGTCCATAAGAGAAGTTACCTCCTTGATATTGGTTTAACGCGTTTATCTCTTCTTCAACCTGACTAGTTTTTTTCTTAGTATTCTTAATATCAGAAATAAGCTCACACTGATTTTCAGGATGGTTTTTCTCACAGAGTTGACAAACATTGACTATATCTAAAAGACACTCGTGCAACAGGTGTTTGTTTCAACACCTGGGACAATAGATTGATAGGGTCTCTGGGTTGCAAGTTTTAGCTTGTATACCATCTAATGTAGTGTTTAACTGAACGAGAATGTCCATTTTCAAATTTTATATTTCTTCACGGAGCTTATCTATCTCATTAGACCCTTTAAATGGATTAGTTTTACGGATTCCTCCTCGAGTATGGGAGAAATTCTGACATAAATCACATATTCCCTCAAGGGTCAGTTGAGATACGTCACCTTTCCCCATCATATCAAGAATTCTTCTAGCGTCATCATTAAGTCCTTTAAGAAAAAATGTTTTGAGAATCTCAACACTAATGGCCTCTTCTCCACATCTTTTAGAGAGGAAAAGGAACCTATCGAGATAGTCCTCTAAACTCTCGTCCTCGTTTTGTCTCAGTTTAAATAGCTCTTCCTTAGGTCACTCACCCTATAGTAACTCTGGTATTTTGCAAGAAAAAATTCTCCATTTCCCCCCAAGATGTTATACTACCAGAACCTAGTCCCATGAACCAGCGCATTGCTGAATCCTTCAAAGTAGAAGGAAAGAGCTTCAAATTCTGATTATCATTTTTGTAGTCATAAGTTTGACACAGGACTTTAAATTGAAAGAGAAATTGGTCTGGGTCTTTTGAGGACAAGCCACAAAAGGCTGGAAGGAAAGCTATGGAAATGTTCTTCATCACAGTATCATCATCTGCATCTAAGGTAATAGGATAGGTAAAAATTATAGGAGGTTGAGGTTCATTGTGGTTAGGTTCAGCTCTATGATCTGCCATGATGTTCAGAGGAATCTGCTCCTCAACAAAAATCTCCTCTATAACTAGTTGTTCTACCAGTTGATTTATAGGTAAATAGTGGAAAGCTTTTGGTGGAGTAGGGTCAAATAATTCTTCAATAGTATGGTTGTCTGAGCCTTGGGCCTCCCTATATATGATTGGTACATATTTTGGGGGGGTCTTTGGTATAAATCATCTATGGGGGCCTCTTTTTCTGACCATGCAAAAAAGGAAGCTGAAGGTGGTATTTTGGCCTAAAATGAAGTATTCAAACCGTATCCTAGTAACACTTAAGCAAAAAGGCTATTTTAATTTCCCCGATAATGGTGCCAAAAAGTGATAGGTTGTTTTTAGGTCCCATTACTTTAGAATATAAAATGTCAATAAGTCGACCATGCAGTGTCCAAGGAAGTTTGCAAAAGAAGATGATTTGGAAAACTAATTTTAGATTTTCTGATTTTCTTTAAACTACTGAAATCAATTTTAGTCTAAATCCATTTTAACTTCTTAGCTAGAAAACATTTTATTCTAAGAAAAATGGAAATACTAAACTAGAAAGCATAAGATAACTAATTTAGAAAGGATCACAACTAAACTAGAAAGCATGGAAATGAGTAAATTGAATAACTGATAAACTACGAAAGTGGAAAAATAAGTAAATAGACCATGAAACATTTTCTTAAACAGTAAAAGATTCTAACAACTACAATGAACAACTAATAATTAATTTAACACAAAGGTGCTCTGGAACTTCAGACTCAACAACTGATAGACTTTAGCGAGTTCCTACTGAACAATTATCTATGTAACAACTAAAACAACATAACAATAAATACTTATCTATTTAAGCTAACTTCCCTCGAGTGGCTAGCTTGCAGGTTAACACTTCGTTCTTAAATCACATAAACTACAGGTTCTGGAGTCCTTCCATCAAAAATAGTTATCATCCATAGTTCAACAATTTAGCAATTGATAGAAGACTGTTCTTTCATTCACGAGTATTATGAGATCATGTAAACAAAATAACATTACTATTCAGTCTTATTCATTATTTTTTGAAATTACATTCTTATAAAAAAACTTATAACTAAATCCTAGATTCTAGATGGCGTGGATAACCATTGAAAAAGTCTTTAACAACTTTAACTAACTTCCATGTCTTTAAAACTCATAAACATAAAGAAGGCTCGAGACGAGCCATGAAGTTTTTGGTAACATAAATTAAATAAACAGTAATTAGATCTTCGATTCATCAGCTTGATATTCAGGAGTAGGTTCGCAGCATCTATCTTCAACCATATTTAAGGCACATGCTGGTTCAACATTTTGTAACAGCTGCAAGATGATCGATTTATTCCCTACAAAAAATCTCAAGAAAACCCATTAAACCTGAATTGGCAAATTTCCTCAATTGATCATAAGAAATAAAGTTTGCATAATTTTTCTTAAAGATAAGCAATTATTCCTCCTAAGTTTAATAAATTGGCACAGACTTAGGATTGAGCTTGTAAAAATAAGCTTTTCTGATTTCATTATGATGAGGTTATTTTTACCTCATCAATCACTCCAATCTATTTCCTACATCTTCCTCCTATCATATTACTCTTCATCATTCATCTATACATCCTCTCATCCTCCCAATTCATCTTCTAATAATCTAGACCACTATCCCATCCTTGAGCTTTGCATAACCCACATCCAACATATCAACCATCCCATCCACATGGCCTATCCTAGCTTGTCATATCTGCTCCATCCTTTTATCCATTTATCCGGGATATCTCATCATCCCTTATCCATTGTCTGTCATCTGTCTCTTTTCAAACTACGTTTCTGTTGCGCTTTCACGTAAGCAAGGTCGATCATTTGATTCATCCCTGAGGTTCTGTATTTTGTCTATCTTGTCCTCTTCCGTCATCTATCTTTGGCCTTGTGTTGAACTTCATGGCCCCTGTGCTTTCACGTAGGCAAGGTCGATCATTTGACCTGCCCCTAGGGAATTTTTCTGGTCTATGTCCTCCATTGTGGTCTCCATTGTCCTCTTTCTACTTTTATCATGGTATTTTCTTGAACTATGAGGGCTCTGCGCTTTCATGTAGGCAAGGCTAATCTTTCATCAACCCCCAAGCCCCTAGGTCTTTAGGGTGTGTCTGTTTTGTCACCTCATCATTTTGTCATCTTGTCTCTATGTCATCAAGTATGTCCTTATCCTAGCTGGTTCTTTCAAAACAAAGGTCATTAGTCTCATGAGATCCAATCAGTTTTGGATATCCTATGCCATGTTGATCAACCAATCTATCCTCCATCTTTGGTCTCAATAGGATGTATCCTTCCTAACAAACCTCATCAATCCCATCCACCTTTTTGATCCTGTGGCAAAGGACGTTTAAAATTTGCTTGTGATCTTTTGATTCTTTTGATCTTTTGCTTATCATTTGAGCTTCCTATTATATCTCGTCAAGGCCACCATGATCTATCATATTATGGTGTGTTTTGACTGGTTAACATAGGGGCATATCTTGATCTTTTTCTGTTTTTGTCTTCTTGGTTGTCCCACGTAGTACCCACCAAGACCCCTGAGGTCTTGTGTTATGCTGGGACATCCTTTTGTGCTTATGGTTATCCCAATACCTGGCTCAACCAAAGGCATCGCGACTTTGGGGTTTTGGGATAGCCTTCTTGTTTGTTGTGTTTGTGTATGTATTAGCCACTAATCTACCTTGGTTCCACATACCATTGTATCTGGTGTCTTATGCTATAGAAAAAATCAGTGCTCTAAAAATGGAAAATTGCATCTTCCATTGCATTGCATCTTTACCTCCATCATCATTCCTTTTAACCATCTCACATCTCCATCCAATCCTAACCCATTCAATCTAGCATAAATCATCTAATCACATTCTTGGTCTTGTCTCCAGACTTGTTACAAGCCTCGATCCAATCATCCTCATCCTCGTCCTCCTCATCAAGATGCACCCTTCCCTATCCTTTGGTGTTGTTTTGGGATGTATCCTTCCCTCATCAATAACCCTTTTTATCGGGATGCACCCTTCCCTATCATCGTGTTGTTTTGGGATGTATCCTTCCCTCATCAACAACACTTTCATCATCATCATTGGGATGTATCCTTCCCTATCCCTGTGTTGTCTTGGGACATATCATTCCCTTAACGATAACACTCCATCCATCATCAACCCATTTTGGCTTGTAGCTTGACTGGGGCAACATCACCTCTTGTCCTAAAATCCATTTTTGCTTCTCATCATGTCCTATCGCTTGTCATCCTCCCTTATCCATCACTTTGCATCATCTTCCTCATCTCCCCTTTCATCATCTCATCCATGTCGAGAGCACACCCGTGTTCTCTTGAACCCACATGTCCTCTGAGGGGCATCCTCAATCCCTAATCTTCATCTTCACTCCCATCATCTTTCTTCCTAGTCACTACTTTGAATGACTAGGGCATCTTTCCCAATCTAATCATCTTCTTATGGGTTCTACATTTTAATGTTCTTTGAAATGATGCTACTTCATAACACCATCTCAAAGAGGGGAAAAATGTAGACACCTAAATTTGGACACTTCATTTGTCCAAATTTACCCCTTTTCATCTAAATATCCCCTTATCCGCATTAATTAATTAATATCACTATTATTTAATTAATACCCTTAATTCTTATAAATCCCTTAGGTATTTAATTAATAATTAAATACCTTACTCCTAACCCTAATCCACCCATCCACTCATCTAATCCTCCAACCCCTAACCCTAATCCTCCATCTCCTCCTAGTCCTCCATCCATCCCCTCATCTAACTCTAATCCACCAATTCCTAATCTTAATCCTCCATCTCCTCCTAGTCCTCCAACCATCCTTAAACCTCCATCCATTCCCATCAGCCCACCTAATCCTACATCCCTTCCAATTGTCGTTCAAGGACTCATGACAAAGAAGACATTCCCCACTCCACCTTTTGAAGTCATGGAACCATGCCATCCCAATCCATCATCCATGGTCACTAGTGATGGGACCCCTCTCCAACCCACACCTATCATTGATGCTACCACCCCTAGCACCACTCAAACCATCAAAACCGACACATCCTATGAATCCACTGAGCCCCCATCTCCTACTCCGAGATCTGTCGTGCCCATCAAAGATAGCCAAATCCGATCCACTCCTCATACACCTAGATCCTCCCAATCCATAATAGATCCGCAAGTCCAATCCACTCTTCCCACCTAGTTATGACACACAAGTCCCATACATTCCTTCCACTCCTAGTTTCACCGATATCCCTTCCTTTGAAATTCATGAATCCTCCATCCTCCCATCTCCCCCACCTAAGGAGTCCCTCCAACAATCCTCCATCATCGTGCCTCCCACACATGCTGAGCCATGCCAAGGGCTTGATCTAAAGCACACAAACATAGATCCCATCATCTCATCTACTCCATCCCAAGATCATAGTCCCCCATCCATCCCATCTCACGATTCCTTTCCTCACCCGAATCCTGATCCTACCATCCTATCTACTCCATCTCAAGATCACACTAGCTCTCTTGCTCCATCCCATGATCCCCTTCACACTCAAGATCCAAAAACTCCCTCTCATGAGCCCTTATCAACCTCTTAATCTATTCATTAGGGGTGTGCACATGCCTAATCCTTGATTAGGATGTGCCACATCCTCCAATTTTTTCAGGTTGGCTTCTAATCCTTATTAACCACTAATTATCTTATAATTACTGATCAATTAAGCCTAATCAGTACCTTGGTCAACTCTCCCCATCCCCCAAGGAATTTTTAATTCCTTTTTATTCATTCAAGGCTCCTCTCTTCCCCATGTGAATTTTTACACTTTTGTTCCTCCAAAGAATCTTCTCTTCCCCATGCAAATTCTAGAACCTTTGACTTGTCACTTCACATGTGCCAAAGTCTTCTAGAATATCTGACTTGTCAGATCACTCACATGTGGTAAGTTCCCAACTTTTTGGGAGCCTTATCTTATCCACTAGATTCTTCCAATCATGTGAATTTTTAATTCACTTTTGTTCACCCAAGATTCTCCTCTTCTCTATGTGATCATTGAGAGGTCACATCATCCCTTTTCCAAGGTACTTGTGCTTCCTCCACATCATGTACCTTCCTTTCACCTCACTTCCACATCATCTCATCCTATGCCATATTACATTCCACATGTCAAGATGTGAGGGCTTGTGAGTCCTCAACTCTTCATAGCCCTTCATCTTGGCCTTGTTGGTTTAATCTCAACCATTGAATTCTCTAGAGAATTCAAATCCCTCTATAAATACCCCCTCTTTTCTCTCATTTGAGAACTTCATGCATTTGATACCAAAATCTTGCTACTTTTTTATTTGAATATTTTGCCTTCATCATAGCACTTGAATCCACCATTATCAGACTTTCAATCATCTTGCATCCCACCTTGCATCTTTAATCTCATTTTCCATCCAAGGAGCATACAAAACATACAATATCAAGGGCCAACCAAGGGATTCAACAACAAAGAAGGTATAATAATTTATTGTCTTCATTTCATCTTCTTTCTTTGTGTTATCATTCCTTAGGCTAATCTTGAGGTGTATCTTTTGTGTTCTTCCATTAATGCATAATATTAGTTTTGCATCTTTAGAATAGGATAAACATTTAGGGATCACAATATCTAGCCTGAAATTTAACTCTACAACTATTGTTCATTAAACCCTATCTAGTAGAACTAATCATGGGTTATAGTGACTATTGAGTTGTACCATATGATAAATAAAATCATAAGGTAAAGAATATTGTTATTCATATTGAGGGTATATCTTCATTTGATGATTTAATGAATATAGGGTTTTCACTTTTCTTGAGTATGACTTTGGTTTTAATCATGCTTTAAGAAAGTTTATAATTGTGGTTGTAAGTGTTTCAAAGTTCAAATAGTTTTATATAGCCTTGTTGAGGCATGATGTGTTATAATTAAGGGGGATGTCATAATTTAATATGATTAGGATGCTTGATATCATTGAATCATATTATAATAAGAAATCACAAGGAACCAAGTCAGGGGGCCTTTGATAATTATTACATTTTGGACATGTTTTGGTTGTTGTCATCCTATGATATGATGTGACAAGATTTATTTTATATTGACTATGATATTATCTATAATTTTGTGTATGGATTTCCATATGAATATTTTTCCCTTTTTAAGACATTATTTTCTAAGGTATTTTGTTTAAGATGGGTGGTATTTTAATGCTCAACTAAGTATAAAGATGGTTGATAATTATGACCCTTATAGGTAAAAGTAGTTAGGAATATTATTCTTAGTAATGTGCCATATTAGCATGTTGAATTGATTAATTAAAGTAAAATAATATATAATTGTATTTTTGTATCAACATCCTAATCTTCCTTGGTTAAGCTAGTCTTTACATACCTTGGTGAAATTGTCTATCAAGTCTAGGAGTCCTTGAGGCACATACCTTGGTGATATATGTGACAAATAGTTGTTTCTAGTATTTGTATATGCTATCTTAGCTTGGGAAAGTGCATGTTCTCATCTTGATAGTTGAAATCCTAGTAGAATTAAATGGGAATTTGATCCCATTTAGGAATATTATTCTTAGTAATGTGCCATATTAGCATGTTGAATTGATTAATTAAAGTAAAATAATATATAATTGTATTTTTGTATCAACATCCTAATCTTCCTTGGTTAAGCTAGTCTTTACATACCTTGGTGAAATTGTCTATCAAGTCTAGGAGTCCTTGAGGCACATACCTTGGTGATATATGTGACAAATAGTTGTTTCTAGTATTTGTATATGCTATCTTAGCTTGGGAAAGTGCATGTTCTCATCTTGATAGTTGAAATCCTAGTAGAATTAAATGGGAATTTGATCCCATTTAGAAGCAGATATGTAGGTAGTCCTTAGAAAAATGATACCCTTTGTGACCCAATTTTATAAGGGAGGGTTTAGGGGATAATTCTAGGGTTTGGGGTTTTTCCTAAGCTTGATTGTGTGGACACCTAAAAATGAGCTTACCTAACACACCTAATTTTACCATATCCTAAATATTTATTTAATTAATTCCATCCTTTCCCTCATTTTATTCTAACATGTAATTAAATAAACATTTATTATTTATTTAATTATTTTACCCTTCACTTGATCTCATTAATTAAATAAATATTTTTTATTTAATTAATTAATTTCACATTCACCTTTATCTTTATCCATTTAATCCTAGCCCTAAAACTTGTTCACATAGATCATAATCTAAAATTTCCATCGACAAGTGTCCCTTTCACACTCCTTACTAAGACCTTATATAGATTCATTGAACCTAGATACCTTCTCAAAATTCAAACTAAGTTTCCATCTCATCCATTTATTTCATATCACGCCTCTTAATTCTACCCATTCACATAAAGATATTACCCTAATGCTAATCCAAAACTTAGCCCTTATCTTTTATGTGACATTTTTCACATAACTACATCTTTGGGTCTAACCCTAATCTTCATTCAATTTTAGCCATCCATCATCAATCTATCCTAGCCCTTGATTTTACCTCTTGAGAATTCTATAGCTAGAGGCCCTAATCCTTCATCAACAAGAATAAAGTATATTTTTGTTAACCTTATTTTGTTGCTTTTATTTTTCATTGTTGCAATGATACCAAGGTTATGCTAGTTTAGTGATCAATCCACATCTTATCATAATCTAGATCAAATCAAATAGAACTAGGATGCATTCTATTTCTGCTCAATCTAGGAGGATGAAAATTGTTTGAGGTATACATTTGATTATTTGCATTATCTTATGTTATTTTTATTCAACCTTGTAGTGTAGAAAAGTGTATCCCTTTACATTTTCACACCTAATTAGAGATTAATATTAAAATGAACCTAATTATGCCTTAATTTAATGTTGTAATATGTATTTGACATATTCACATTAAGTTTAGGGCCCTATTAATTAAAATGGACTTAATTGTGCCTTAGTTTTAGTGTTGTAGAGTGTACCTCTTTACACTTTCACACTTATTTAGAAATCCCTTAATTGATTGAAGTTAATTTGTCTTAATTGGCCCCTTTAATTCAAATCCCAACCTAATTAATTACATTTTCCGAAGAGGAAACCCGACATTCATTAATGCCTAAACATAGCACTTCTCATTGAGCAATGTGTGTCCTAGGTGAGTGACCTAGGACCCATTTTCCCATGGGCGAATGGGTCCTCACTTAGACCTAGGAACCTAATTTAAATTATTTTTTTGGTGGTTTTTTAACATATTCAAATCCATATTCACATGTTGGCTTGTCTTATTTGAATTTTGAAAAATTAATGTTACATACCTATAAATATAAGGTCATCTCACTATGTTTCATCTAAGACTTTCAAGAAATCTAAGAATATTCAAGTGATCATTATTAGATAAATTCAAGATCATTTCAAGGCATTCAAGAGAAAATTTATTGAAGAATTATTGCAGCAATAAAGATCCAATTGTCATGTAAAAGTCTTCTTGCATAACACATGTTTTTGGAGCTAATATGATGATGTAGGTTTCATGATCCATTCAAGCATTCAAGGTATTGTTTCAAATAAATTTTCAAGATCAATATACACATCCATTGAATCCATTTCATGCAAGTTGTAAATCTATGTTCCAAGATTCATTCAAGGGTTTGGTGAGTAGTGACATAGACTTTTTCATTCATCATTCCTTTCATGATATTTCATTTCATTTCAAGGTTTGATTACCAAAACGGGGTTTGACCAAGGAAAGCCCCCATTCACCAAAAATAAAACATTTTCCCCTCTTGATTTGTGTTTGCAAATTTAGGTGGAAGAAATATTGGAGATCTTTTGAAGAAAAAAATTGAAGAACTTGTCAAAGTTGCAAAATTTGTCATCTCACGGAAACTAAATTATAAAATTTATTTCCGTCTTCTCAAACTTGAAACTTGGGAAAATTGAAGGATTTAGATATGTAGTAGAGGCTCCCGAAAGTTGCATACAAACCCTAACTGAGGACCCATTCGCCCCTGGGTGAATGAGTCCTAGATCAACTTCAACAAAGCACTTTTGGTGACTGGTACATATCATCTTACCTCTCTTTGATATGCATTTCAATTTTTGGTTCCATCAATATTGAGCTTAATCTATTAGATCCAAGTTGTAGATTGCATTTTGGAGAGTTTGATATTTTTAATCTTTCTCCCAAACGTGTTGTTTAATCAAGACCCCTCATCCTTGCAAAAAAAGGAAATCAGTAGATTCACACTTTGACTTGACTCACCTAAAGGTTGATACTCCTTCCTTTGTGAGATCTCATTTCCTAATGAATTGAGGAAGAATAGGTCCCTAATTAGTTCATCAATCCTATTTTGGTGAACTACCCCCTATTTTTCTTTGTTTCAAACCTTTTTTCCACATCTTCATTTTGGCACATCGGATGGGACCCACATCCTTATTTTGGCATTTATTGGTGAGTTATTATTTTTTTTGTTGTAGGATCGAATTTTAGGCCTTAAAATATGGAAAGGCACCTCTATTTCATAGATTGGCACCTTTATCTCATAGAGTGACACCTCTATAGCATCCTGAGGTGCCTATGTTTCACAGAGTTGCTCCTTCATCACCTAGAACTACACTTCCATTTTGTGCATTTGGTTTGGGAATTTAGGGTTTCTCCTAGGTTTTTTCTAGCCTTTGGTGTCTTTTTTTATGTCTTAATCTCTCTAATAGTCTATTTTTGTAGGCATTCTAGCTTTCTTGTTGCATAAATTAGGGTTTATTAAGGTTGCCATGGTTTTCTTAACATAGGGTTTCTTTGAGAAGCTTTCTAATAGCTTTAAGTTTGTAACTATCTTACAAATTTTTGGGGTCATTGAATAAAATTTTCTTGAGGGATCAATTTTCATTCTATTGTATCATCTTTTATTTTTTTAGGTTTTCAAGGATTGTTGTATCAAAACATCATTTTTCAAGCCCCAAAATAAGGTATAATTTAATTTACTATTATTTTTCTCAAATTTGTACCTATTCTCTATGTATAGGCACTTGTGTTTGGTAGAACTATGCCTCTGTAGCATCCTAAGGTTCCTTTATTTCACAAAAAGGTATTGAGGCATAATTGTGTATGAAATTATGCCTCAATACCCTTTTTTTTGTAGCAAGGTGCCTCTATTTCATAGAGTGGTGCCTTTGTCTCACCCTAAGGTGCCTCTGCATCATAAAGTAGCACCTCTACTTTACAAAGTTGTGCCTATGTTTTAGCTCATTATTTGTTAGGTTTTTGAGCTAACTTGCATTTTGGTCAACTAACGAAGTAGTGAAACCTGTATACACTTGTCAAAGATCAAATTCATCAAAATTAATAATAATTTGGTGAAGGTTTTATTTGTCCAAATTTTTTTTCACTAATCTAGCCACTAAGGTTAGAGTAGTGGGTTAATGAATCTTGTTTTCTAGGTTTGGCGGTGTGTGTAGACATATGCTCTCTCCTTACACTTAGTACGATATTGGAGATCATAAATCTCACATTTCCTTATCTTGTTTTTTATGTTATAACCCAAGGCTTTCTATTTTGTGTGTATTCTCTCCCCTTGCACTTCATGTAATATTGGTTGATCAAAAACACCTAATATTTAATTCTTTCTCTTTAGGAGGCCTTCTTGGAGATTTCATCATCTTAAGGGAAATCTTAACCACATTTTTTGGTGAGGTATATAAAGGGGAGAGAGTGAAAGTTATACCTGAAAGAGTGGCCCACATCATTCAAGCTAACTCACAAGACCATAAATATACCAAGAATTGTTTGGTGAGGGGAGAATAGGTGACCCCCTAATCTCAAGAATTATTAGATGAGATCACTATTCATAGATCCATTAAACAAATTTTCTTTATAAGCCTTTTAGACCATTGAATTATCACTTAGTGTGTGATGTTGGGCATAGTATCATTCCCAAAGTTACTCACCATGTATCTCCCTAAGAAGAGGTAGGGGTCTTTGGGCAAGGTATTAGGACCTCCAAGGAAATGGAAAAGGTGAGCCTTTGTGCCATTAAATCCCTAGCTATTGACTCTTGAAAGAGTAGTGTCTCACACTAATATTAAGGTATTAGCCTTTGGATGGTGGACCCACATTAAATACACACACCTACTTGAATAATTTTAGAATTGTGCTCATGTGTTTTGCATGTCTTTATGCACAAAACTAGTGAAAGCCATTTAGCCTTATCACCTTGAAGGTCAAGTTAGCCAATGTTTCTTTGTGCTTGGTGATATCTTACCAAAAATCAATCAAAAGAGCCCCAATTGTAATTCACCACCTCTGTTTCATCTTGATGTGCCTATGCATAATTTTTCATAGAGCTATGCCTTTGTTTCATCTTGAGGTGCCTATGTCTCATAGAGTGGTGCCTCTATTTTATATTGTTGGGACTTTGCAATTTTGACCATAATTGATCACTTAAGATCCCTATTTTAAAATCTTGACCCTTTCATACCTAAACTAGACCTAGAGGACCCTTCTTAGACCATCATTCCACCTAAGACATCAACCATTTTCAACATTTTCTACCAAATACCCCCATCATTCATTTACCTCATTATCTTCATCCATTTTCCTGAGATCAAACATCATCATCATCTTGAAGAACTTAGACCAAATAAAAAACATCCATTCTCTATCATAAATGATCTATCCCATCTTCTAATCCAAATCCATATCTATACCCAAAACAAAAATTAATTTTATTAAGAGTCAAATCTAGAACCCCATCCCTTTTATCCACTAGCTTGTATATTGCTTGAGAAATTTCCTATATTAAGTATTTTATTAAGCTAACCTTTATCATTTTGGTTACCCTAGCTTGGGACCTTGGCTACCACAAGTTAGTTTCCAAAATTCCCATCCCATATTTCTTAAAAATTTGTCAACCCTAAGTAATCAAATCATTCCTATTTATCAAGGATCTAGATTTAATTGCAATAAATTTGGTATTTTATACCTTCTCACCTCTTGGTATTCCATATCATTTCCAATTTGAATCTAATATCATATTTTAAATCCAAACATTAAAATCCACAACTACATATCTAAGGCACACCTTTCATCTCCTTTTCCTATCATCATTAATCACTTTTATCCAATACCATCATTCCTAGGTCTATTCCTTGTATGCCTATCACAAGGTCACAAACTAAGAAACAATTCATGGCCTCAAAATTATTCCCAACTTCAACATCTAATAATGTATTCTTTGAGGAAGTGGTCCATCAATTCCCCTTAGAGAACACATTCCCCTTTTCATCCCACATCATACATGAGGAAGATCAAGACTCAGATGACCTAGATTCACCCACATTAGAGGAATTTTCCTAAGACACCCAAGAAATAGACTCAATGCACCATTATATTATGAAGCATACGAATAATTATATCCTAATACTAGCTAAGAAAGGTTCCAAACTACCTCATGACTTTGATGTCTCCCAAATCATATAACAATATCCTTCCACACCCCAAAATTCTAATCCTCATGATCCCACACATTTTCGATCTTCCTCCAACCCTCCTATTACCTCTCAAACAACAAATCCAATATCCACAAGACACTTATGTATCAAAATTACATCAAGTACCCAAATTCCATAACCTCAAGTTTCTATCCCTTCTCCCCATATTTCAACATCAATCCCATTAAAGACAACACACACCCTACAAACCTCAAAACCAATTTCATCAATCCATAAAATCCTACAAGCATCATACACACAATATCCAACTTCCATATATCAACAACCACCACCTAATCTCACAATTTATTTGACACAAGACATTTAAAAAATAAAAGACACACCCAAAGGAATTCAAAAGAAAAGTTACATATTCTAAGAGTTATGTCCTTACCCTTTTGACAAATCCATCACTATGATCCCCTTTCCTAAAAACTTTAAAATTCCTAAATTAAATAAATATAAAGGGAAGGGATATCCTAGGGAATACCTTAAGGAATTTTATATAGCATGCGAAGAGGTTTCTTATCTTGATGTGTACCTCTTGATACTATTCCCTAGAAGCTTAGGTGGACAAGTGTTAGAGTTTACTCACCTTCCTTATGGAACTGTCACCGCTTTTTCAAAACTATCCACATGATTTGTTACAAATTTCTCCTACAACATTGACAATTGCATCACCATGATGGATATATATAACAAAAATAAAATAATGGTGAAATATTTTCCTCTTTCTTACAAAGATGGAGACATCTTGCTAGTTTCTTTTCATGGAAAATTCTCGAAAAATAACTCATAACAATATTTGTACAAAACTTGAATCAAGAAATGGGATATCATTTAAAAATACAATGTACCAAATCCTTTGAAAAAATATAGAAAAATGAATCACCATAAAAAATTACTTATTACCAAAGGACTAGTCAAGATCTATAAGGAGATAAAAGACAATAATCAATCTAGCGACAAATCTTGTTTTCGGAACAAGAATAAGAACATATTCAATGATAGTATGACTAATTCTAAAAATGTCTAAAACATACAAATACTTTCACCATCATCTTCCCAAAATAATCAAGCTATCCAACACAATGTGGTTATCCACAAAGGACAACCTAAATGATCTATTCGATGTGAATACACTCCATTGGGAGAACCTATAGAGACTGCCTTATACAAACTATTCCAAGAAAAAATGATACAAGTTACAACTATAAAACCACTTAGTGATGATATTACCAAGCCCTCTTTGTTTAAAGAGATTTTTTTTTGAATATCATTGGGTACAGGGACATAAAACATCCAGTTGTATGAGACTCAAAAACTCAATCCAGGATCTCATTAATCATGGAGAAATCACCATTGAAGCCCAAAAGTCACCTAACAAACAACTAGGTATATTAGACAACCTTTTACTCCATATATGGAAGGTAAGGATTCCATATATTATAACACAACCCCCTATACCTATAATAATAATATCTCATTCCATTCTATTACCAATTGCATCAAACAAAGTCCTACCCAAGTAGCCACTATAACTATCAAAGCACCTAATTATGTTGTTACTACCAATGTGGTCGAGTCAAAATACATGGTGCCTCATCCTCATCCCCATCTATAAAAAAATATAACTTCCTTGACCACTTAGGAAAAATGCCAACACAATTATCCATTCTTGAGCTACTTCAAACCTCATTCGTGCAAAAAAAACTCCTCTAAAAATCCCTCCAAGACTCTTATGTCCCTAATGAAATTAATAATGATCAACCCCAAGACATGATATGACACTTACATTTTCTGAAATATCTCACATTTATTGCCAAATATTTTCTTTCCATTGATCCATCTCACAACAAATCAATCCATATTGAAGCCCTTATCTGTAAAACAACAATTAACTATGTACTAATAGATATTGGATTATGACTTAATATTTGCACTTTGAATCTAATAAAATAATTGGTATATTTTGATTATTTTGTTGATACTCATGAGAATATTAACATAAATTCATATGATGATGCCAAGCATGAATCTAAAGGTTCCATAAAGTTACCCATCCAGGTTAGATTGGTCACTATGGAAACTATATGTCATATTTTAGACCTTGATCTCCCATACACCATCCTTATTGACCATCCATGCATCCATGCCATGTAAGTCATCCCATGCACATATCACTAATGAATGAATTTCCCACACAATAGAGTTGAAGTAACTATCCTTGTTGATCAAAAGCCCTTCCAATATTGAAAATTCTTGGAAAATAGTCATGGACCATCACAACATTGTCCAACCAATACTAAAGCATCTCCTTCCTTGCACATTGATCCCTCCTTATTAAAATCCTCCTCCACTCCTCACACTATCTCAAAGGTCAAGGCTCAATTTAAATGTACATTGGATGCAAAGTGTATGTGTTGCATTCCTCTTTCCACATAGGACAACTCTCTCTATCCCCTATGGTCAACCTAAGCCATTGATACCATCATCAAAAACTATAATACAAAGTGAGCACAATCACTTCCAAAATTTGGGTACAATGGAAAAATAAACTATTAAAGAGTATATCTCATCTTGGTTATATAAAGATGAAGATGATGATAAATAAATGTCTAAGCTCGATCGACTTACAAATATTTATCCTAAAGGTTTCCACATATTCAAATGAATAAGATACAAAGGAAAAGGTCTTGGAAAAGAATAACATGGAATATCATAACCATTGAAGATGATAGAAAATGCTAAGCATCAAGGGTTAGGGTATGAACCACCTAATATTGTGCCTACTAAGCCTAATTGCAACCACACTAAAGTAGTGCAAGCATCCTTTGATATTAACAACACTAATAAAGATACCCACGAAGAATATATCGAATATATCACCAAAATATTCAATGATTCACATATCCTCACCATCTCATCCAATTCCTTCACTTCCACCCACCTCCTAGACTCAGATCAACAAGTGTCACCTATTATTGTTACATCTCAAAATAATAAGGCTATCACTAAATGTATTAAAATTAAGGGGAAAAGGGGGGAATGAATTCAATTAATGTGGAATAATAAAATGGCCCGGGATTCAAATACACCTTCCCCCAATTTCATTAGAAAGATAGAAGACCACAAAGGGATAGGATTGACTTTCAACCTTGAGGTGAGTCAACCCTATTTTGCACCTTGGATCTCTGCTTTCATATGATATAAATGATATATTTGCAATGTTTTGGAATTATTTAAAGTGCATTAACTAAATGAATTATATGACCTAACACTTGAAATGCAGAATTCTATGATAGCAAAAATGGAAACAACAATCTGTAGGAAGATCCGAGAAGGATTTGATAGTGTGCACCTGTGATAAAAAGTGTATTTCAGGGCCTGATCAGGGAATCATTCACCCAAGGGTGAATGGGTCTTAGTGCAAGGTTCCAAAATCAATTTTTGGAATCATCTAATCCTAGATCTAAGCTTTTGATTTCTCCAAGTTTGACTTTCAAAGAGCCGAATATAAAATCTGTGAGTTTTTTGTAGCTTGACAACAATGATGACAACTTATGCAACTTTACAAAATTTCTCCTTTGATCAACTTTCAATCCTTCTTCACCTATAAATTTGCACATACAAAGAGAGAAGCAAATTTTTTTTTTTTGGGGTGAATGGGTGTTTTCCTTAGTCAAACCCTATTTTTGGTAATTAAATCTTGATAATGAAATAATGATAAAATGAAGGAATTGATGAATGAACAAATCTTGTTACAACTCACCAAACCATTAATGGATGTCCTTAGAGGACTAAATTAAAAAAACTCACTCTAAGGCTCAGATCTTGCATGAATTGGCTTGATTGATTGATGCTTGAATGTTTGAAACCTACATCACAATGTTAATTCCAAAACATGACATGGTGATATGATCTTGATTGCTTGGTGCAGGGGCACCCAAGTATTCATGCCAAAGGGGGTCAAGAGTTGGTATTTTATGTTGATTGAGTCATTTTCATGTAATAAGGTCTTTTAAGATTATGTCTTATGTTTTTGAGTCGGTTTGAGTCATTTGGGGCCAGTTTGTAAAAAAGTGTCAATGTTGCAAAAAAGTTGCAAATGTTGTCAATGCAACTTTTGCATTTTTGTGTTGTCAATGGGAAGTTGCATTTTTGGGATTTGAAATGTATTTTTAAACCATTTGGAAAAGGTTGGAAATGGTATGTGAGGTTGAAGACAAGTATATGTTGGTTGGGTGAAGTTTCTTTGAAGTATAATCAATATAAATCACTATTTTCTACATTCTTGAATGTCAATCTGTTGCTACAGGTGATTATATGATTCCGTAAGATCCTTCCATGGCTTGAAACTGATTGGAATTGTTAGTTTGGTGAATCTTATTTCTATTTCAATTGGTTTTGTTCATTTTCTTCAAGTTTGTTCAAGTTATAGGCAATTTACCTTAGATTGGTTGAAACCCTAGCTAGGGTGAGGTTTGACTAAATAAAATGATTTTCTTCCCATTCCACTGGTGAAAATGCCTCAAACTCAGTGGAATGGTTGTAGATAGGGTATGTTTTGTTTTCTCAAGGTTATAGGAGTAGGGGGTGGAGTTTGAAACGTGTGGGTTGTTGCCCTAGCCTAATATCCTCATGTATTAGGCTTAAAAACTCAATAAGCTTAGGGTTTCATTGAAAAGCCTTTGGGAAATTGTTCTAGTTGTTGGGAATTGGTTATTCAGACCCCATATGACATTTTTGAAGCCTTGGAGTGAGGATTCAAATCTTGGAGTTCAAAAACCCTGCTACTACCTAGCCTATTCAAGCAATTAGGCCTAATTTGAGTGAAATCAGTCCAAATTTGAGGGTTTATGTACAAAGTAACCACCGTTGAGATTTTGATATGTTGATAAGTGTCCAAATGGGTATCTGGAACTATGTTTTATTTTTGTGTGCCATGACTTCCCTGGAAGTAATGTTGGAAAAACCTTGTTTGAAAGGCTACTAGAGAGGTTGAGAACTTGTGAAGAATAACCCACTAAATGAAGTTCTAAGGTTTCAGAGATAGTTTGATTTGGATTGTCTTGAAGTTATCCAACCCTTCTCTACATCATTTCTGCTATAGATGACTGATAAATTTGATCTTCAATTCTCTTGACAATAATATTGACTCACCTAATTGATAAAAAGACTGTATTTATTGTTGGTATGTGGCGACTGATCATGCTATACTGTACACTCTTTAGTACTGTACACTCTTCATGTATCCTCGTCAGAGTTTGGGGGCAGGAAAGATACATACAAATGCCAATCTAGTGGATATGTTTACAAAGGAGGTGATAAGGGAGAAGTTGAGCTCCTCTTCAGCTTCAGTTGGCCTTCAAGGTTGAATTCAAGTATAACAGTGTAGTAGGGTCCAAGGTGCTTATTTCCAGTGGGAGCTGTAAGTGTAGGGTGTCATCCAGGATCAGTCTCCAAGTGTGAGATTGTGTTGGTATGGAGCCTGATCAGTCTCCAAGTGGGAGATTTTTGGTATGTGGTGACTGATCATGCTATACTGTACACTCTTTATGTATCCTCGTCAGGGTCCGGGGGCGGCAACCCCAGAGAATTTTTTTTTTTCACCTTTTTTTTGCTTCGTCATCAAAAAGGAAAAAATTTGACATTGTAAACCCTAATTTCTAGAAGCTTCTAAAATCTTGTTATAAGCAGTTGGGATGGGGAGTTGTAGGATGGCATTATTCGCAATATTGTAATATGTTTTGCACTAGATAATAAAATCATTGGATGACTACAGTTTTGTGGATGTAGCCCAGATTGGGTGAACCATGTTAAATTCTCTATGTTGTCTTGTTTCTGATATAGTTTTCTGTGCATTTTATTTTTATGTTTTATTGATCAAATCTATATTTAACTTGTTAGGTATCTGCCTTCTAACCCTAACATTTATAGGTGTTTATCTAATTTCCCAAAAATTAGATTCCAAAATCCGACACTTGAAACTTGAATTTGAATCATTAAAATTCCACCAAAAACATATTAAAAATTGGGTCCTAGGACTTAAAGAGGACCCATGCACCCCCATTTTCTCTTGGGTGAATGGGTCCTAGGACCTAAGTCTAGGACACTCAATTTCCAAGGTAATTTAATTAATTTTGGAAATTGTTTAATATAGGTTTCCCTTTCAAAAAATGAGAATAATAAGGCTTTGGAATGCATAATTTAGTCAATTAGAGGCTTAATTAAGTCCAATTAATTAAGGGGATGCAAACATAGTGTGAAATTGTAAAGGTATACAATTTACTACACTACATGTACAAAATTTGAAAATCCTTTACCAATTAGAGCTCAAAAATCAAGTCAATAAATGAAAAAAAATACAAGTCCTCTAGTAAAAATCTCAATCAAATGATATTAGACTATGAAAAAGTCAAATTCAAAGATACAATAAAGCAAAAGCATAATAAGTAGATCTCTAATAATGCTCCAATTTTTAAAATTACTAGGAGCATCTACAAAAGTTCTAAAAGAAATATGTGAAGATGTGAACTTGTTGATCTTAATTTTCCATCATCATCCTCTCCCCATAATCCCTCCACTTCATCCAACTTATTCCATTCACCAACTTGCATACATCCATCCTCTTGATTCATTCCCCTTAGTGATATATCATATCAATGAACCTTTGATGAAAACCTCTTTAAGTTTCTTGATATGAAGTATGCTTAAGATTCTTTACATGAGATGCATGAAGGCCTTGGTAGTGGACATATTAATGATTCTACCTTATCTCCCTCCTTTTGTGGGACAAGATACCATTCCTCTTTTCTGGAACAACATCCACATCAATATATTAAGGAACGTAAACCTTGTTGCGGTGTACTTGATCATATTAATAATACTTTTGTTGAGGATAGTATTGTTGTAAGTCTTCATGGTGATGAGGCAGAAGATTTTTTTGATATATGTACTCACGAGGCTAGCAATTTGTTTGAGGATCATGACATAGAAGAGATACTACCTAGTTCAAAGCTAATCATGCATAATGATAGTATTTCTTATGAATGCTTCAATTTTTACATGGAAATGGAAGACATGGATGATGTTTGTAATGAATTTGTAGCATTGTAAATCGTCACCCTTGACAAACACTATTTTTTCTCCCCCTTAAGTGCATGAACATAATCACACATATAATATCCTAAATTATCCATTCTATGGCCCATTTGGAAAATTATCAATAAAATCCATGTAGAAAACCAAACCAAACATTTAATATTTTTCTCCCGACACCTTAGATCCCACAAAATAGGGCTAGGACTAAGTCACCCTAGGTGATTTGGTCCCCATATTTTTCCTCTAAATTTTAATATGTTGGGGAGAATGTTTTTTTATTTGAATTTTAAATGTCAAATATCAACCATCAGGATCTAATTTTTAGGAGATTAGATTAAATTCCTATAAATACTTAGTCATTTAATCATTTAAAAGCTAATTGGAAATATCTAGCATTAAGAGGCAATTTTGGTGATCAAGAAATTATCAAGTCAAGAGCAGTCAAGAGAAGATTTATCATATCAATTCAATATCAAAGCATAATATCAATGTTTATGTGAGTTTGTTTATGTTTATGTTATAATATTTTTTGTGAGATCTAACCCTTGTAGGTCTTCAAGTAAAATAAAGCAAGCAACAATCAATCCTTGAGGAAATGTGCATGCCTTCAATCCTTCAAGGAAGCCATTTTTGGGTGGTGAGGGGCAATCCATTTTTTATTCATCATTCGTTTATCATTTGTATCAAAGAAAAAGGGGACCCAAGGTTTAATGAATAAAACCTAAGATTAATTTCCTCCTTTTTCAAGGGTACATTAGGATGCAAATCAACAATTTATTTAGATTGACTTTCAACCATGAAGGTGAGTCAATTAGACCTAGATCTGATCCTTTTGAGCCTTGGAAATGGATTGGAATTGTTTTTCCTTGATTAACCTAATTAGACTATGACCCTAATATGAAAATTGCAAGATTTTGACAATTGATAGACTATAACATGGATTTACATGAAGATCTGGGAAGGGTAGAGTATTATGTACTTGTCATATAAGTTTGGTATTAGTCAAAATATGAGGACATAGGCACCCAAGGGCATCTATGTCCTTGTAGGGGTGTCTTGGATATATTTTCATAGTCCCTTGATGTCAGATTTGAGCTCCCGATTCTCGCCTACAAATTCGTTAGATCATTATCGGATAATTCTATAGGTGAGTTTCAATGAGTTGACAAGGTCTAGGGTTTTGAATGCAATAATGAATAAATGATATTCTCAATTCCTTCAATCCTCTTCAAACGTGAAACTTGCACATTCAAGGAGAGAAGAAATGTTGTACTATTTAGGGGCTTTCCTTGGTCAAACCCCATGTTAGTGTTTCCATTTCCACAATGGCAATATTAATGATAAAAATGATAAATGATAGGAAGGAATGATGAATCAAAAAAGTTCTACAACTCACCACCCTTCAATGGCTTCTTTGAAGGACTAAAGTCATGCACATCACCTCAAGGTCTTAGATATTGCTTGCTTGATTGCTTGGAGACCTAAAACAAGGGTTAGCCTTCATAAACAATGATAACATGAACATACATGAAATCACATAGTATTTGACATGATGCTTGGATCTTGAACTGCTGCAATGAATCTTTGAAATATTGCTCTTGACTTGTTCTTGACAATAATTTTTTCTCTTATTATTCACTTATTTCTAGATAAATTTCAAATGATGCCATAACTAGGTATTTATATGCAATTATGATAATTTCTCAAAAAATAGATCCTAATAGCCGACCTTTGCAACTTGAATTTCAAATGTTAAAATGTCGACATCGACATGTTCAAATTTGGAGGGAAATAGAATGAAGGGATGTTTCCATGATAGGGTATCCCTGTTCTTGCCCTATTTTCTATAAATTAAGGTGTTGGGGGAAAAGCATTATATGAATGCATTTTTTATCCACTTGCAATTTGTTAGAAAATGATAAAAATAGGCCTCAGAATGCATAATTTAGGAAATTAGGGGGTCAATTAGGCTCAATAATTTAGGGGGAGAAAAACATAGTGTGAAATTGTCAAGGGTAACAATTTTTGATTCTACATCATTTAGCCTTTATCCCTCAAAAGGATAATCTCTCTTTCATTGGCATGCCATTTTGGAGGTGGAAACACCAACACAAGGTTTGATTGAGGCAAGCCCCTATATGGCATAACCCTTCTCCTCTCTTTGAATGTGTAGGTTTTAGATCTGAAGAAGATTAGGAGAAGTTTGAAGGTCAATTATTCATTGTTGCATTCAAACCCTACACCTTGACAACATACAAAAACTCAATTATCTTGACACTTGATGAAGATTCGACAGTGTGACACCTAGGGAAAGAAGGCTCTGATCAGGCTCCAGAGGACTATGAAAAATAGATCTTAAATTGGTCAACAAGGACATAGTCACCCTAGGTGACTTAGTCCCCCAAAATCAGGCCCAAATTTATACCATAGGTGCACAGTACTTTGCTCTTTCTAGATCTGTTGTTGGAATTTGACTTTCAATTTCAAGTTTCTTTGTATTTGCATTAGAATAGTGCATTTTCATGGTCATCTAGCTAAATCATTACATTTTCATCAAAAATATATTGTAAACCCCCAAAATCAATTTATATCCAATGTTGATTGGCTCACCTTCAAGGTTGCAAGTCAATATAATTCCATTGTCGATCTGAATTCCAATATCTTGTAGGTGAAAAGTAGCTAGATCCTAGTTAAACCCTAGAGGATCACTTTTCCCACATCACATTTTAGTGAACCTGGCATATCCCACACTTGCAATTTTTCTAATTTTTTAGTGCATAAAATCTGAAAATTGACTTCAAACCTAGGTTATTTGAAAACTTTGTTGATAATTTGCATTTATTTTCAAAAAACAATCCATTTTCATTAGTTTTTCATCATAAAAATTGAAAAATAATTTGGAAAAAATTACAAAAATTTTTAGATATGATTTTCCTTGTCTAAGGCTTAGATCTAAATTGTTTTCATTGAGAAAATTAGTTACATTTTCTCTATCATTTTTGCATGCATATTTTGATGAAAAACATTGAAAAAGTGATAAAATTGCATAGTATTGCTATTCCAAAAGATCAAAAAACATTACTTTTCTATATTTTTTGGAAAAATCAGTCATTACAACATTTAGTTTCTAGAAATTATCATTTGAATATATTCAATTTCTCTAATAAATCCAAAATTGCATGCATACATGTGCTTCATATAGAAAAATGAGGTTTTGGTACATTTCCAAAAATCTGTTGACTTTCAAACTTGAACCATCGATACATAGTACCCTCAAACATTGTACAACATTCCGAAATTTTAAAATTTACAAAAACCTACGCCTAACATAGTCACCTTCGGTGCCCTTGTCTAGTTATTTTAAGCTAAAATTTCCTATGTAAATCCCTGTGTGTGTCCTTTGTTTAGATCTATCCGATTTTTCTCATTTGATCCATAAAGAGAGTAACAATATGTTTCCTTTTCAAAGATGTGGTTTTGATATGGTAACACATGACTTGTATAATTATAATCTTTCTACTTATGAGCACAATCTAAGGAAATGAAACAAAAACATTGGCAATCATGTTCATTCTTCTCATAATATCTCTCCTACTTGTAGTGATGTTTTGGTGCAAGAGGATGCAATCATGGAAAACCATGACAATCATAGTTGTTTTTCTCTCGATACCTCACCTACATGTGAAGAAGGTATCTTGGTGTTAAAGGATCCATTCATTGAGCATCATGAGAATATTGTTTTTTTCTCCCAATATTTCTCCCACTTGGAAAGATATTGTGGCACAAGAGGATTAAACCATTAATACATTTCTTCTAAAAGATAGTAATATGGATTGCATATATGAATATGCTAAGGAAACTAGATCCCCCATTGATAGAAGATCATCAACAAGTAGTTAACTCTATTGAGATTATGAACACACAATTGGTTATTATATCTCCATTAATTATTGGACATCCTAAAACTCCTTTAATTATTAGACCTCCTAAAAGTCCTCTAATTATTGGACCTCCTAAATTACCTCTCATCATAGGACCTCCTAAACCTCCTGGCCATATCTTAAACTTTTCAAAATAACTCACTAGTAATCATGTGTCGCAATAACCAAGTTATCACACAATTTCTCACACATATAACACTAGAAATAATAAGCAAGCAAATTAAATGCCATCCATCCCATTGCATCAACCATACCTTCCACCCGCACCTAATATTCCTCAACGTAGTGGTAAAGAATATGATTTTGTTGAGCAACTTCATAATAATCTAGTTAAAATATCCCTTTGGGATTTGATTCAAACATCACCTACATACCACAAGATTCTCCAAGAGGCTTTGTAGAAGATTTATGTCCTAACTTTTGTTAAATCGAATGATGTAGCAACCTTGTTTGATTGTATGCAAGTGAAAAATTTGGATATTACATTCCCTAAGCATGAATTACCCTTGCTTGAGATCCAAAATAAACATGAAGCCTTAATGATAATGGTGGTCATTAACAAAATTGGGGTTAAGCGTACTCTTATAGATAATGGATCAGGTCTTAATGTTTGTAGCATTGATCTTCTAGATAAAATTGGTGTGGAAAATAATCTTATAGAACCTAATGATGTTGATATTCATGGCTTTGACAATGTTAGTAAGCAATCATTAGGAGTGATCATGCAACCCATTAAAGTAGGGCCCATGGTTTTTCCTACTCTTGTCCATGTCATGCCAAGACCTCTTTCATATAATCTTCTCCTAGGTAGACTGTGGATT
Organism: Sequoiadendron giganteum; assembly: GCA_007115665.2. Lineage (NCBI taxonomy): Eukaryota > Viridiplantae > Streptophyta > Pinopsida > Cupressales > Cupressaceae > Sequoiadendron > Sequoiadendron giganteum. The sequence continues at coordinate 740,928,541 of CM021101.1, read as the reverse complement.
CATGCCATGAAGAGAGTCCTATTGGTAGATGGTTAATGCTCCCATTGAGATTTGTGATAATGGACTAATTTCCTCTCGTGTGATCCATGTCTCTACCATTTGTATCGAACATTAATAGATGATATTTTGATGCAACAAAAAACATAGGCCAACAATTGGTATCAAAGACTAGCTCATGAGTTTCAACCCCTCATTTGTGCCGGTGGGATTATTGCAAGGTGTGTGCCCTTGATCTCCTTGTGTTGTGAAACACAACGCTTGGATTCATTACATGGATTAAATGCCTCCCGTGGATTCATTAATTTTGATAGTTGTATCGGTCATTAAAAGGTTGATCTTTTGGTGCAACAACAACCATCTGTGCAACAATTGGTAGTAGAGCGTTAGGTCACATGTTTGAATCCCCTCAGGTAATGCTAAGGGGGAGATTGTTGGAAAATGCTCAGTGCTTCCCTCGAGATTCATTACAAGGGACTAACTGACTCTTGTGTGATCCATGTCTCTACCATTTGTAGCGAGCATTGATAGATCGATCTTTTGACGCAATGAAAAATGTGGGCCAACAATATCCCCCTCAGAATTACTTGGGGGGATTCAAACTTGTGACCTAACGCTTTGATACCAATTTTTTCACATACAATTGTTGTTGCACCAAAGATCGACCTGTTAATTCTTGATACAATCACTAGAGTTAATGAATCCACGGGAGGCAGTTAATCCATGTCATGAACCCAAGCGTTGTGTTGCAGAACACAAGGAGACCAATGGAACACACCTTGCAATAATCCACCCAATGAAAGAAAGGGGTTCAAAGCCATGACCTAACACTCTGATACCAATTGTTGCACATACAATTATCGTTGCATCAAAATTTTGATCTATCAACACTCAATACAAATGGCAGAGACATGAATCAAATAGGAGGTGGTTAGTCCCTTGTCACAAATCCTAGGGAGCACTAACCATCTGCCCAAAATTTCCCCCTCAGTGTTACTCGAGGGGATTAAAACTTGTGACCTAACACTCTGATACCAATTATTGCACAGACGACTATCGTTACACCAAAATATCAACCTATTAATGCCCAATAAAATTTCCAGAGTTAATGAATCCATGAGAGGTAGTTAAGCCATGTCATGAACTCGAGTGCTACACTGCACAACACAAGGAGACCAAGGGCGCACACCTTGCAACAAGTCTTTTCTACTCATCATCATGAGATTAAGTATGAATATAATAACAAGATATATACCGTTAAAGTAGATGAAAAGAGTTATGATTTACAAGTCACATTCAAACATAATACTTCCAACTCTCTTAATACTTTGATTCCAACTTCAAAAGTAGAACCCATACATGTTGAACATAAAGAAGAATGTGTTTTACCCATGATGAAATCTTTGGATGACGATTGGGGGTTGTTAGATTTTACGCCTTGTTTTAAAGGAGAGTCTAAAATCTCGCCATCAAAGTGTAAAGAAACTATACAAATTGATAATAATCCTGATTGTATGTCATCTATAAAAAAAATCTTAGATGATGATTGGGGTTCATTAGAGTTTACACCCTCCTTTATGAGAGAGTACAAAATCTCACAATCAAAACCTAAAGATTCTTGTGTTTCATTTGCTCAATCTGGTTCTACATCAACAGATTCAAAAACATCATCTCATGAAGGTGATGGGGGCTCTTTAACTTTCGTCCCTCATGATTGTAAGATGCCTAACCTTGAAAAACTTAAAAAGGATTTGCATGCTTGGGAAAAATATAATTCTTCTCAAGATCATGTAGATACAATCTCTTCATTTGAGTTGAAAGAATATTATGGCCTTGGATACAAAATTATTTCTAAAAATGGATATAATACAAACATGGAATAAAATGCTAGGGATCAAGTGAAGTCTATACCATACTTTTATAAGTAGGTTATAGGTTTCCAATCTTCATCCCCATCTTCATCTAATGCTTTATCATCTATTGTATATATGAAATATTGTGGTAAGCAAGCAAGCTTTTCTTCACAAAGGAAAGAAATGCCTTATACTACTAAGCAAGAGCATATTTTATCAAGGCTTCTTAAAATCCACTTGATTAGTCTTCCTCCAAAAACATGAAAGAAATTTAATAACTCATTTTGTGCATATCATCAAGTGCATGGTCATTCTACCAATTAATTTTAGGCCTTGAGTAATAAAATTCAATAAATTAATGATTATGGTGCTCTCCCATGTGATGATGCACCTAATCACTCTAAACAATAATGCTCTTTATTCTATGGTGTTGCTCCTCACTATGTGGCATTTGTATCTCTATGGGTTTGCTCATTTCCCTTCATGGTAGTAAAATCTTAGGTGAAACCATATTTTCCATGGTATCAACATGATATTCTATTGCATGGTTGTCCTTGTCTCTACACTTGGGGGGCAAGGATAACTAGTTTTGAAGGTGTGCATTATTTTCTCCTTAAAATATCAACATAACAAGTATGTTGAAATTTTAAGGGGGAGCATATATTACCCCTATCAATTTCATACATGTCTTGTGAGATTCAACTTATTGACATACCCCCTTGGTGGTGGTGTTGTTTATAATGCCCCCTAAGGTGTGGATATCAATTCATCCCCTTGGAAATTTATGCACCTTCTTAGGTGAGTCTTGTTTATCCTATTGGATGTTAAAATTTCATACACCTTAGGTAAGTCTTTTTCATCCCCTTGAACATTTATGCACCTTCTTAGGAGATATTTTCATTCATCCTCTTGGATGTTAAAATTTATGTGCCTCTTAAAGCGAGACTTTGTAGCTCATAAGTGATTTTACATCCTTCTGAGAGTATAATTTTGTTAGAAAACACATTTAATGTATGACATTTGGTATTTGAGACAAATTTAAGATTGAGGTATCTTTGCCTTATCGACTCAAATCATTTTAGTACTAACCTTGTGTTTATGTTTGTGTATGTTTTCTTATATTATGTTTGTATCATGCATTGTGTAGTGTATTATTTTGTGTTCTTGTCATGCATATTTTGTGTTGCCTCACTACATTACATGTATGTGTGTTCCCTTTCCTTTATGATGTCTTTCCATAGGATCTTGAATCTTGGGGGCTTGTACATTCCCCCTAGATTCATTTCCATGCTATCTATTTAATATTTAGACAATCAAACCCCGCTTGACATATTTTCTACTTTAGGTGAGTCTGAGTGTAAGTTCATACTCTCACTAAAGTGGGGGCTAAATGTAGTGTCATAAATTGTCACCCTTGACAATTTCACACTATGTTTTTCTCCCACTTAAGTGCATGGACCTAATCATACATCTAATGTCCTAAATTATGCATTCCATGGCCCATTTTCACAATCATCAATAAAACCCATGTAGAAAACTAATGTAAATATTTAATATTTTTCTCCCAACACCTTAGATCCCACAAAATAGGGCTAGGACTAATTCACCCTAATTGACTTGGTCCCCCTATTTGCCTCCAAATTTTAATGTCAGGGACGACAATTTTTCATTTGAATTTCAAATGTTAAATGTTAAATGTTGGCCATCGGGATCTAATTTTTGGAAAATTAGATTAAATGCTTATAAATACCTAGTCATTTCATCATTTAAAAACTAATTGGAAATATCTAGCATTAAGAGGCAATTTTGGTGATCAAGAAATTATCAAGAAAGTCAAGAGAAGTCAAGAGAAGATTTATTGTGGTAATTCAATGTCAAATAATCATGTCAAAGTGTATGTGAGTTTGTTTATGTTTATATTATAATATTTTTTGTGAGATCTAACCCTTGTAGGTATTCAATAAAAATCAAGCAAGAAATAATCAAGTCTTGAGGAGATGCACATGACTTAAATCCTTCAAGGAATCCATTTTTGAGTGATAAGTTACAATCCATTTTTTATTCATAATTCATTTATCATTTAGCCTCTATCCCTCAAAAGGATGAGCTCTCTTTCATTGACATTTCCATTGTGGAGGTGGAAATACCAACACAAAGTTTGACTGAGGAAAGCCCCTATATGGCACAACCCTTCTCATCTCTTTGAATGTGTAGGTTTTAGATCTGGTGAAGATTGGGAGAAGTTTGAAGGTCAATTATTCATTGTTGCATTCAAACCCTACACCTTGAAAACATACAAAAACCTAGTTATCTCGACACCCGATGAAGACCCAATAGTGCAACACCTAGGGAAAGAAGGCTTTGATCAAGCTCTCGAGGATTGTGAAAATAGATCCGAGATTTGTCAACAAGGAAATAGTCACCCTAGGAAAATTAGTCCCCCAAAATCAGGTCCAAATTTATACCACAGGTGCATAGTACTCTTCTCTTTCTAGATCTTCTATCAAAATTTGAATTTTAGTTTCCAATTTCTTTGCATTTGCATCAAAATAGTGTATTTTCATAGTCATTTAGCCACATCATTACATTTTAATCAAAAAAAAAATTAAACCCCCAAAATCAATTCAGATCCAAGGCTGATTGTCTCACCTTCATGGTCGCAAGTCAATCTAATTCCCTTGCCGATCTGAATTCCAATGTATTGTAGGTAAAAAGTAGCTAGATCCCAGTTGAACCCTAGAGGACCACTTTTCCCACATCACACTTAAATTTTATGGAGTATAAGTATTTTAATTTTCATATTCATGTTAATAAATTTCTAATGTTGCATAATAGTGAAGTTATTGTAAATAGTCGATGTTATAGTGATTATGAATTTTGGTATGGTGGGCGTGTTTGACATCCATAACATTATGCATCATAAGGCATTCCAATTGATGCCTAAATTTATAATTACATCAAACTTGGAATTTTTTTAAAGAAGCATGAACAAAGGTCCGATGAACAATGGTAGTGACACTCCAGTGAGCAAAAAAATGGTGGAATAATTTTCAATTTTGGTTTGGAGCTATATTCTTCTGAGAACAAGGTATTTAACAAAGGAAAATTATTTTTCTACCGTTTTTGGGGCTTGGGGGCACTATTTAAGGTTTTAAAGTATGAGTTTCAATGTAGTACATATGAGTTGTTGTAGATCCCAATGGAAAAGGTACATGGTCTACATCCAAGAAGATCTAGATTCTCACCATGCTTCACTAATGCATGTGTCCCCAAACAAGAGCCACTATTGGAACCTAAAATTTGGTAGATTTATAGTGCTTTGTTGTTGTCACTTTGTGTCAACCCCATTATAATTCCCATAAATTATAACCAATCCAAGAAATCTTAATGGTGCATCATGTTCAAGTGCCTTTGGTAGCTATATTTCCCCCTTTCTAGATCGCAGTGAAAGACCCATTTGCAAAAAATCCAAAAATGGTTGTATTAAAATTATTGAACTTTCAAGCTTTCGGTTGTTTGCATGCTTGTATACCATCTCTATCACTATTGGGTTCCTTCTTCAATCCCTTTCAAATCTATCATGTTTTGGGTTTCGATTTTCGACCTTAACCTTAGTCTTTATCACTTTTGAGTTCTTCTTCCCTTTCTTCCCCCTGAATGTTGAAGTTATGATGAAATCCTTTAAAACATGTATTAAAGTTTTTGACTTTGGGGATCAGCCATCTTCCTTACCCCTTACCACCATTTAATTTTAAGTCTTAAGATTTCCTCCTAATCCCTAATTCTTAACATCACAAGTCTTCAGTCTTTCAAGAATCGACCTATCTTCTTATCCTTATCATATTTTTTTGATAAATCTTAAATCTTTCATCCGATCACCTATTGAATATTTTTATGGTTTCAAAAAACTTGTCAAAGTCTAAAGGTGGTTTTGAAATATCATAATAAATCCGTAAATGATCAATTTTTTTGTTAGCACTTTGAAAGGTTTTGAGAACCTTGTTGGAATCCGACATGATTTTGAGAATCTTGTCGGACTCCAACAACGGTTTTGAAACTAGATATATTGAACAACACTTGAAAAATACACTTCAAAACACAAGAGTTTTGTTAGAATTTTGAAATTTTGAGAAAACCTTGTAAGATTTTGATAGAGGTTTCAAAACCATCTTTGAACCTTGAAAAGGTTTTCAAAACTAATGACATCTTCAATCTTTGGTGATTGAATCTTTCCTCTATCCTTTTTCATATTCTTATGATAGGCATAAGCCTTCCTTTCGATGCCCAATTCTCAGTGTCATATTTTTAGTATTTGATGATTTCATCCTCCTCTTATCTTATGTCTTACCTTACATTAATCATAAGTCTTCTTCATGATCCTTGATCCTCAAAATCTTCCTTTCCTTCACACTACTCATATTTTTGCCAATATTTTGGCCTTCACTTTCTCCCTTCCCTTCTTCTAGCATGCGGTAAGCCTAATTTCCTACATCCAACATAAGTTGTCTTTTGAGGATCACAATTTTGGTGTTCTTCATTCCATCTTCTTCATCAACATGGTATGCAATATGTGGCAGGTTCAATACCTGATACCCAACAAAAAATTTTCTCTTCAAGGTTTCTAGTTCATGGATTCTCTTCTCACTAATTTTTTTGACAAGAAATTCCTTGCAAGCCCAAGGCTTGATGTTTGATGATGGTGATATTTTAGGGTGGTAAACCATTTACTATTTAATACAATAGTTGGTTTAGGCCCATAATTTTAATGATGCTCTCGATAGGCGTATTTCCAATCTGTAAGTGTCATTAATGTCAAATGACTCTCCTCAAATATTTGATCTCAATTTCTAAGGTTATGGAGAGGGAATTTAATGCTTTTAGTGTGGATTTGGAAAAGGATTATAACAACCATGCTTCATTTATGTTTTGTAGAATCCTTTCTGTTAGAGAGCCATCCCTTGTGTTTTACTATGGATTTCATGGGTGATCTCCTCCTTTGACATGCATACCCAGTGGTGATTAATGCAAAAGCACGGTGGTGGCTCAAAGAGTATTAGACACTCTTCTTAGGTACATTTTTTTTTTATCTCCAGAATAAAAGGGAATCATTTTCTCATTCATAAAAGTTTTAAATTTTGGTCAAGGAAGAAAGCTATGTACAAAAAGTGTTAAGTGCCATGGGAAAAGATCCTTATTCTATAATTCAAAGTATTATGATGCTCCTGTAACTTGATTGCAATGTATATGAATACATATTGTTATGTTATTGTCTCTAGATTTGAGATATAATACCTTTGAATCAAAGTAATAATTCTATCAAGGTTCTTCAAGCACATTTATTATTTGAACTAGTTATTTGTTTGTTGTCCATTCAATGACTGGTGTAGATTCTTGCATGAAGGTAGTGAAGATAATGTATTTTCATATGGAACATTAAGAATAACTTCATAGTAGGATTGAAAAGACCTCTCTATCATAAGGTGATATATGTTAATATGTTATCAATATTATGTTATAGCATTGGAATATAAATGCATGATATGTGACTTTGTTACCCAAATAATGCACTGATCTTGCATTGTTTTCTTCCCCCATCCTTATAAATAAATATTAAATTAAACAACCATTTTATGTCTTATGTTTTATGTTTATTGTCTATTTCAATTCATACCAAAATTGAAATGAGAACAAGGGATGTACCATTCATGAATGTAGCCATAAAAACCCTTATTATTAAGGGTGGAGTTTATCTGTTGGATGTTGAATTGCACCACTAGATACAAATCTACATCCAATATCATTAAGGGTGACCCCCTAGGCTTTGTAGAGTTTTAAGTACAAGGGAGAGAAGAATAAGATAAATCTCTTAATCATTGGCCACTACTCTAGGATTCTTGATAATAGGACTTGACTAATCTTTAGAGAAACCTAGGAAACCATTTGGAAAAAGAACCAACATCTTCCATCAAATTTAGATTTGTCAAATTCATAAAATTTTCAACCATATTCATGAAAAATATATGTCATAATGTAGATAATCACACTAGAATATGGTAAGCTCCTAATATTAGGATCATCCCTAGACCTAAATCTAATCCTTCAGGGTTCATGAAATATACCCCTTAATTTTTTCCTTTATTTTTCAGTCACAACAATGCAAATCATGCACCCGTTAAGAATTAGCTCCAAACCAAAACACAACTGAAACAACTCTAACCAAGAATGCACCCTAAAACCACTTAAGGAGGAGGGGCGACCATATGGTCAGAGGATCCCTAGGATCTAATAACTTGATAACAACTAAAAATGAAGAGCTAAACTCAACACCAAGAATGTGCACGCAAGATACTTTTGCAAGGCGAGGTGCTAACATATGGTGGAGTGCTAGACATTAAACTGAAATAAACTTCTTCTACTGAAGCAGGCATCCACAAGCGGTGGGAATACTCCACTTATTTTGTGGGTGTGATTATTAGAATTATTTGAAGGCGGCAAGCCAACCAATTAACCTCACTTCCACTTAAATTGTGGGGGGTATACAATCCACACAACCACTTTATTTTCATGGGGGGAATACAACAAAGTAAATTGCAGCAAGTAAACAAATTGTTGTTAGTACTACTAATCAACTTACAAACAATTATTAAACAACTGCAATATATCAACAATAAGTTCTCAAAATAAGCAATGGTTAGAGTATCACTTCCTCTAACATTTACAACTTGAATAGATGAATAATTGAAGCTCAAATCCGCATGATAAAAAAACTTAAATAATCTTATTAGAAACAAAAGGTACAAAAAATCAGACCAACAAGCTATAAATTCACCAAATTGGATGAAACTCCTCTAAAACAGCTCTAAATGCCTCCATACCACAGTCGATCAATAGATGGAATCAAGGCGTCCAAACTCCAAAGGAAACTTGAACCAAAAATAGATGGAAATAGTAGGCACGAATTTTAATGCAAGTACCAAATGGTACCCTCAAGGAGGTCGACTTGCTCTTAAAAATAAGTAACTTGATAATGAAATATGCAAATTTGTAGGAAGGGGCACCCTCCATAGTAGAACAACTTGGGCCAACACCCAGAACGAAACCAAAATCAATGATGAAGCTATGAACATAAAATAGCTTCAGCAAGGCCAAATCAACAACTTAAAAAAATAGGCTCTACATCAGCAACTTGTTTGATTTTATCAAATTGAAGCTCCATCTATATTTCAAGGTGAAATACAGTCATAATGATCCACCTAGGGAGCCATAGTTTTAGGCCCAAAGAATGGATTGAATTCGCTAAGCTTCCCCTTAGCTAGGTTCTGGATTCAAACCAACAACTTAACTTTACTTTCTAATTTCCAAGATGAGATACAAAGAGCAAAGCACCAATATATAAGCTTCAAATTGGAAAATGAAGCAAACTGTAACTCCCAACAAGAAACTGTTCAATTCCTCCAAGGGATGCCACCTTTTAGCAATTACTTTATTTAAAAAAATCAAAACATTTCCCTTTTAGGTGTCCATTTCAAATTGCGACAATAAACATTTAAATGCTTATGAAAATCAACCCCCTTATGTCCCCTTCATTAAGACAACTTAAAGTCATCAAGCCTAGGCATGGGGTACAACTTCAAGATATGAAAATTGACTAAGTCTGGGACTTAGTCTAAGGAGGGATAGAAGCCAAAACCCAAAGCCAACATTCAAACTGATTCTGCCAGAAATAGAATGATGACCTGAGCAGAATTGTTGATGGTGCCACTGCCACAAATAGAATTACTAAAAATAGCCAATCCCAAAAATAGTAAGTTAACTTCAAAACCCTTCAAAAAGCCAGTTGAACAGCCACACTGCCCAAAATGTGAGTTGCAGATGATTGAATTGCTGCTAGAAAGATACTCCTATAAATAGACTTACTAAAAATAGCAACTGCTATAAATAGTAAGTTTGCAAAACTTCATCTGAGCAGTAATCATGACTTACTATAACTAGTAAGTGTTTCCAAACGCCCTCTGAGTACAATGCAAGAAGCCAACATGACTTACTATAAATAATAATTGCCTAGAAAAGTTATCAGATGGAGATGCATGATACACCATTCTGAAGCTTTCTAAAAACCTAGAAAACTCCTCCAATCATGCATCAAAAACCCATGAATGCAAGCCCTCAAAACTACATCTAAAACCTCCTAAAAAATAGGAAACCCTAATTTTCATTTTTGCTTAGCCTATGAGTTCCTGGAAATAGGCTAAAACCTCAAGAAGAGCATAGGGCTAAAATGGGGACATCACAATCCGCCCTTCCCAAAATTGCTTGTCCTTAAGCAATACCACCACACTCCAAGCAAATAATTTAATCCTTACCATGCCAAAAGGAATCCATTCTTGTAAATATCCACCATGTTGATGCTGCACCTCACTGATTTTGTCAACACAATCAAAATTTTGAAACTGTTTTGTCCTTCTTCCAAAAATGTAACCCATTTTGACAACCCTGACATTAGTGAAGACATAATCTTGCAGCATTCCTTGACCGAAAAAAGTTCTGAAGAATCTAAAACTATAACATTGCGGTCTAATACATTTTTGTGGAATAAGGGAAATAATATTCTCAAATCATAAGCATACTCCAAAACATAACTCCTCATAACAACAAACAGAGTCATGATAGTATAAATGACTATTCCAATACTTCTTACAGAGGCAAGAGCAACTCCTTGCAACAAAACTTCCATTACGTCTTCAAACTTCCACAAAGACTTAAAACACTTTTTGTGAGGCAAACTGATATAACTGATATGACTGCAAATAAAACTTACAAATTTCACCTCATGAGACTTCACCTTGTAAAAATCAATTTCCAACTTGCTGCTCCGAACGTTGGTATAGGAGAGAATACGGAAAAGGCCATTGATCTTCATTAGAGAACATCCCTTACATGAATTTTGGCTATACTGAAACAATCCTTTTCTCTTTTAAGCCCCGAAATCAGTCATGATAGTTGACTGAAAGGTCTGAAAATGAATACACCCATCAACTAACAAGTTTGATTTAAACATTTCAAAATCTGATTCATGAAAAATCAACATTCCAAACAATAAACAACAACTGCAATATGGAAATTCTACAATAAAATAAGCATATATGTTCATGAATAAGGCTAGTGGCACCTTAATCAAAATTCCCATTGTCACAAATGAATAATTTCTTATCATGATATCCCTCTAAACCTTCACCTTATAGAAAAAATTTACCATCCAACTTCTGATTAAGGAGTAACCTTTAATACCTTAGTGAATGAGCATAACACCAAGTGACGATTCCACCCTTTTAAGTTTTATTTTTTTCTCAATTCAAAGAAATATGCCAGGATCCCAAGTCATCAGCATTGAAGAACCATTTCTTAGACGAAGAACTGATCTTAACTGGACCCTTTGACTCAAACGTTCCATTTGAATAGATACCTCTTGAAACTCCAGGAAGTATTCAACAAATCTGAATTCAAAACCAAGAGTTGTGAATTGTCGGAGAGATTCAACGAAACCTTCATCAATCTCAATTTTGAAGCTAGTTACTCTCAAGGAAGCTGGAGCAAACATAAAACTAACCAACAACCTCATCAAAAATTGAATAAATTCTTCATCAAAATTCCAAGCAATTCTTTGTTGTTGTTCAAGAATAATTTCTTCATCCCTTCTAATTTCTAGACTCTCCATTTCTTGCAAAAGGAATGAGCTAGGAACGAAGATGGATTCATCTTCATGCATCAATTCTTCAATGCTAGAATATCTTCCTCCATCAATAGGACTGGAAGAATTTCTCTCATCATTCTCAAAAAGAGGGTTTCATAAGTCCCGCTAGCACCATCCTCATACAAGGCATTATCAAAGGCTTGAAAAACTTGTTGATGAGAATTTGGGTACTCCTATCTTTCAGGACAATATTCCAATTCAAAAGTTTTTGTATGAGATCAAGCTCATCAAGAATTTTTTGAATCTCTTCAGCTCTTCCTTTGTTTTCTTGTTCCCATGAACATTGAGCCACATAAATCCGATTCTCTGCTTCCATTAGAGCCTCATGTACTTCTTGCAATTTTGCTTTAGTTTGCTCATTTCATTCCAACGCCTTGTCTGCAATATTAGCCACTTTGTCTTTATCACGGATAATGAGCACAAGACTTGACTTGAATTCTTGCAAGGCATTATTAATTGACTTCATATCAGCAATAGATATACAACATGTATCACGGCTTCTCGGTACTTCATTAATCAAATTTTCTATCTGTCGATGAATATCATCGAGTCTGGATAAAAGATGAATTTATTTTTCAATTGTCATTGAACTTGAGCTGCATACTTCATGAATTTGTTGAGATGGGGTTGTGCTGCTCTGGTGTACAAAGATGTCAAAGATTCTTTCAGCTGAACTCCTCAAATTTTCACACATCTGTTGTACACTTTTTAAGATCTCATCAATGGTACCTCCCAATTCGTTAGTTTTTTGTCTCAGCTTGGCTTCGAGCAAAGAAAATTATGTTTTATGCTCACTAGACACCGATTCCTCCATGTTGTCTTCAACACAAGATTCAATATTTGTGAAGGATGGATTTCCCTCTTCTACATCTTCCATTTTCTCGTGTTGTTCTAACCAAAATCCTCCTGAATTACGAAGGTGTAAAAGAAATTCACCAGCTGATAAGATATCATCAACTGAAGATGTTTTTTCAGTCTCAAGGAATTCCTCCTTTATCTCTTCATCATGAATCTCCTTAACCTTTATTTCCACAACATTTTCTTCATGCGTTTCTTAATCTGTTGTGGTTTTACTACATTCTTCCCTAGGATACATGGACAAATTTTTTTCGGAAAATTCCTTCTGAATATTGGATACAAAATCAATTGGATTCCAATTTTCATCTTCTTCTTCAACATTAGAAATCTCCTCTTTTTTCTCCACAGTCTTCATCAAAAGAGGTTTTAATTTGTTTTAACATTGATGAAACAATCCTTTGAAAAAAATCTCAGTAGTAGGAGAAATTTGCTCCATTGGCTCATATGCGTCCAAGAGAAGTGTTTGGACAATATGAGGAATAAATTCCATTTCATTAATTGTCAGAACAAGAATATTCTTAACAAAAAAAAATACATCCTCCCCTTGTTCACTCCACGTTGAATTTATGAGATAATGGAACAATTGATAAATCTGATTTTGCATATCCAAATCAATTAACAACACAGTTGTTTTTAACATGGAAAAGGTCTTCAAGATGGAAACTCTTCTTGGGAAGAGACTGCTACTTGTTTCATCCAAATCCTGGAAGCCCTCAACAATTAAATGCAACACTTTCTTCATGGTACCATCATCATAAGGCATCATAAGTGCCAGGATTCTCATCATCTCACTAAGATAGGAAGTGACCAGCAGATTGACTTCCTCATCAAGATGCATTAACCAGTATGGTTGATTCATGGATATCATGCAGGAGTTAAGGATCTTTTAATCAAATTAGAGGGTGATTGGTTCACTTGATTCAAACACTGTTCCAACTCATGAAGAACAATGGTTTCGTCTTCCACTGATGAACATTCTTCATTGAACCTTTTTCCAATTGTGTAAAGTGATCTTGCCAAACTTATCTCTTCGGTCAAATTCATGACTTAACTGACCACAACAAATGCCAACCTTAAAACTTCTAAGGCTAAAACAATACTTTTTTTTCTTTCTGACATAGAAACAAACTTCTCTGACTCTCATTTGTCTCTGAAGCGCTGAACACACAGGAGGGCAAGAAAATAGGCTTTGATACCACTAAAATATACCCCTTAATTTTTTCCTTTATTTTTCAGTCACAACAATGCAAATCATGCACCCGTTAATAATTAGCTCCAAACCAAAACACAACTGAAACAACTCTAACCAAGAATGCGCCCTAAAACCACTTAAGGAGGAGGGGCAAGCATATGGTTAGAGGATCCCTAGGATATAATAACTTGATAACAATTGAAAATGAAGAGCTAAACTCAACACCAAGAATGTGCACACAAGATCCTTTTGCAAGGCGAGGTGCTAACATATGGTGGAGTGCTAGATATTAAACTGAAATAAACTTCTTCTACTGAAGCAGGCATCCACAAGCGGTGGGAATACTCCACTTATTTTGTGGGTGTGATTATTACAATTATTTGAAGGCGGCAAGCCAGCCAATTAACCTCACTTCCACTTAAATTGTGGGGGGTATACAATCCACACAACCACTTTATTTTCATGGGGGGGAATACAACAAAGTAAATTGCAGCAAGTAAACAAATTGTTGTTAGTACTACTAATCAACTTACAAACAATTATTAAACAACTACAATATATCAACAATAAGTTCTCAAAATAAGCAATGGTTAGAGTATCGCTTCCTCTAACATTTACAACTTGAATAGATGAATAACTGAGGCTCAAATCAACATGATAACAAAACTTAACTAATCTGATCAGAAAAAGAAGGTACAAAAAATCTGACCAGCAAGCTATAAATTCACCGAATTGGACGAAACTCCTCTGAAACAACTCTGAATGCCTCCATACCACAGTCGATCAACAGCTGGAAGCAAGGCATCCAAAATCCAATGGAAACTCGAACCAAAAACATATGGAAACAATAGGCACAAATTCCAATACAAGTACCAAATGGTACGACCCCTCAAGGAGGTCGACTTTCTCTTAAAAATAAGGAACTTGATAATTAAATCTACAAATTTGCAGGAAGGTGTGCCCTCCATAGTAGAACAGCTTGGGCCAACACCTAGAATGAAACCAAAATCAATGATGAAGCTATGAACAGAAAATAGCTTCAGCCAAGCCAAATCAGCAACTTAAAAAAATAGGCTTTACATCAGCAACCTGTTCGATTTTATCAAATTGAAGCTCCATCTATATTTCAAGGTGAAATACAGTCATAATGATCCACCTAGGGAGCCATAGTTTCAGGCCCAAAGAATGGATTGAATTCGCTAAGCTTCCCATTAGCTAGGTTTTGGATTCAATCCAGCAGCATAACTTTACTTTCCAATTTCCAAGATGAGATACAAAGAGAAAAGCACCAATATATAAGCTTCAAATTGGCAAATGAAGCAAACTGTAACTCCAAACAAGAAACTATTCAATTCCTCCAAGGGACACCACCTTTTAGCAATTACTTTATTTAAAATATCAAAACATTTCCCTTTTAGGCATCCATTTCAAATTGCAACAATAAACATTTAAATGCTTATGAAAATCGATCCCCTTATGCCCCCTTCATTAAGACAACTTAAAGTCATCAAGCCTAGGCATGGGGTACAACTTCAAGATATGAAAATTGACTAAGTCTAGGACTTAGTCCAAGGAAGGATAGAAGCCAAAACCCAAAGCCAACATTCAAACTGATTCTGCTAGAAATAGAATGATGACTTGAGCATAATTGCTGATGGTGCCACTGCCACAAATAGACTTACTAAAAATAGCCAATGCCAAAAATAGTAAGTTAACTTCAAAACCCTTCAAAAAGCTAGCTGAACAACCACACTGCCCAAAATGTGAATTGCAAATGATTGAACTACTGCTAGAAAGATACTGCTATAAATCGACTTACTAAAAATAGCAACTACTATAAATAGTAAGTTTGCAAAACTTCATCTGAGCAGTAATCATGACTTACTATAAATAGTAATTGTTTCCAAATTCCCTCTGAGTAAAATGCGGGAAGCCAACATGACTTACTATAAATAGTAAGTGCCTGGAAAAGTTATCAGATGGAGATGCATGATACACCATTCTGAAGCTTTCTGTAAACCCAGAAAACTCCACCAGTCATGCATCAAAAACCCATGCATGTAAGCCCTCAAAACTGCATCTAAAACCTCCTAAAAAATAGGAAACCCTAATTTTCATTTCTGCTTAGCCTATGAGTTCTCGGTAATAGGCTAAAACCTCAAGAAGAGCGTAGTGCTAAAATGGGGACATTACAGTTCATTCATGATGACCTTGCCAACATATGGATTTTGAGAATCAGATGTTCCATAGTGTGCTATACTACCTCACTCACTATACCAACTACTAATCACTAGTATTGTAACACCATCTTTAGTCTAATTGGAGCCTTCTTTATGATTGAAAATAACCCGTTCATCCATGCTTATATTATGCAACAATAAAAACCATACCTATATGTAATATATCATACAAACATGAGTAACAAGAAATTTTCTATGAAAATACAACCCCCATAACATAGAGGTTATGACACATATATCATCGTAATATCCCTCATTGGTAGAAACAATAAGGTAAGTAAATACATTATATACCTTTAACTACAAAACTCTTCATATTTTGTTTGTTGTTAGAAATATAATGCATTTATATCACTTTTGACAATAAGAATTTATTGATTTTCTATGAGTTCTCTAGGGAAAATGATATTCTCATCATGGCGCCTTGATCATTTTCCTCTTTCATAAAATATTAACCTTTTAAACTTGTTTCTCTAACTTTTTCTACTTTCTACAACTTTATTGAAGCTAATTTTTTTTTCTTGGTCACCTCTACTTCACTCCAAACCATTGTACTATTGCAATGGCTTTGCTGCTGTGCTAAAAGATCAACCTATTAACACCTGGTACAAACGCTAGATTTATACAAGATTGGTACAAACGCTAGATTTATACAAGATCCATAGAAGCGATTAAGCCATGTCACGAATCTAGAGGGCGACACTGAACAACGAAGGGGACAAAGGCACCAACCTTACAACATGTACACCTACCATTCATTTAGTTCTAACAATTTTGATGAATAATTAGTTTTTCCATGTTAGTTGATAATTTTTTCCTATCCATTGTGAAAATGTTTCTAGAAGCTCCAAGATCCAAAAATAAATGACCCAATTTTTCATTTTTTTCTCTCCTCCATTTTTTTTGGTAGCATATTTCTTTTCCATTTTGATTACCAAATCAACTTATTTTTTCTTTAACCGTATTAGATTATTTGTGTTTTTTGATATTGTTAAAATATTATTTGTTTAACTTACATGTATACACATAAAAAATAATGTTAATAACACATTAATAAGGTTCAAAATTATTATTTCAAGTAGTAAAAAAACATGTGATATAGAGGTGGATATAATTTTTTTGGTTATATTCAATTCTCAAATAGTATGGTTGAATTATAAGTTTGGAAGAAGTTGGCTTGGTGCACTTCAACATGGGATTCCTATAATATTAAAATAACCCGTCTTTACTAAAAATATTTATAAATGGTATTGTAGAACTAAAGCATAAGTAACATCTTGCATAATTTTCCTCTTATACTTACACAATTCAATGCATTAATGTAAATATCTTTCATACCGATAACAAAACATAAAAAAAATTTAAAAAAAAAGATATTTTTTAGTTTAAATCTATTATACATTAAGATACATGTACAATAACATTTAGTCATTAACTACACAACATTATCTATCAAGTTAAGAAAAAAGACAACACAACATGAAAATAATTTGCGTAGAATAAACTAACAAAATCTTCTTGTCAAATTCTCTTAGAAATATAATTTAATAAAATATACATGATTTGTCTTAAAAAAATTAGCTAAAATCTACATAATTAATCGAAACAATTATTTTCTTATTAAAATAAACTTACAAAATAGAAGTGAGAATCTTAACTAGTTCTAAAAATTTAATTCTATAAACTTTTTCTTACTATTTAGAAAACTGAACATCTAGAAATTTGATATTTCTAGATGTTTTATGAACAATTTTATTTAAAGTTCTTTATATTAATAATTTAAGATAAACATACATAATAGTGAAAATCAATAAAATTTATAATATAATATTAAAATTATATATTAATTTATATATTTCATATTTATATGAAATAATTAAACTATATAATATTAAATTAATAATAAAGAATAACTAAAAAAATGAAAAATGTCAACATAGTGTTCTATTTTGTTATTATCAATACAAAACATAACTCACTCAATATAAAGTGACAAATGTTTGTCAAGTATGGATACTTTCATTATCAAGAATCATTGAAGCTCATCAAAATATTAGATCTATATAATGTGTCATTTTCATTTTCAATCTTAATCTATATAAAAATTATTTGTCAAAAGTTCTCACATTTAAATTAAGAGGACAATATTTTGTTAATAATAAAACAAACAATTGCTTTAAAATAAGTCATGTAATATTACAAATATTGAATATTTTATAAAAATAAATAAATAACGAGTCAATAAAATCTTCCACCTATTATTATAAGTATTCCATCTGAATGAAACAAAATAAAATAATACACATACTAATTTTTTCATTATAATTATTTTTATTTATTCCTTCCAAAATTTACTATTTAACTTTAAACACATTCTTATACCAACCATATTTAAAATAAATCTAATTATATACTTTAACAATTTTAATATAAACATTTTCATTAAAAAAAGAAAGAATTGGAAGCCAATATAATTAATGGCAAAAGGTATCATGTAAAGTGGAGAATACAACCACCACCACTAGATTGGTGCAAGGTGAACAAAATGGTAAAGTGAAGTTGAAAGGTAATAAAAGTTGGATGCATCACATTATGAAGTTAGTATGACTTTTGTGTAATAGCCTTTAAAATAGCCAAACAATTGGTATTAAGATCCCTACAAATGTGGTCCATAATAAATACAAATATTTTAGGAAACTTCCAAATATATAGAGCTTACACCTTTTCTTTCTTTATTTCCTACAAAGAAACAAATACATTCGTGAAAATGGCATTTTTATTCACAAATGGGTACTTCTTGGATTTATTTTTTCACATAATACCAATCTCGTACCAAGCACACTACCTAAATTGAAAATGGACCATAGAATTTTATTGTTTTTCTATAGTTTAAAAATATTTGAAAATTTTGATTATTTGTACAATTTGTTTTCTTATTGTGATTTCACATGTATTGATGTATAAATGTATTGAAATTTTAAATTTTGATATCACAATCATTTCATATTATCTATCAAAATATTTTTAAAAAAAAATTAGTTTCAATTTTTTTTCATTGTGATATGTTGTGTATTGATATTTAAGTCAATCTCTAATTTATGATTCATATTTAAATAGATTGTGAAGTGATATTAAAAAATAAAGCTAACGCTAGTCATTAACATCACTTTAATGTTTGCGGTTGTAGTCTATCATGGTCTCAAATTGGCTCAACGCCAAGGGTATAGGAAGGTTTGGGTGGAGGTTGCATTCATTCAATCCAGTTTTTTTAATTGATAGTGACAATTCAACCAATGAACATTTGGAATTAAAAACTTGAACAACATTTTTATATAGTCTATTTTTAATTGTCTATTTTTAGAATTGCTAAAATATCTTTTATCTTTCTTTTTATTGGTTCATGTTGTGAATAGTCAGTGCAAAAATTAGAATTTTTCTTTTTCTTTTTTTCTAAATTATGTGCAATACAATGCATTTAATTCATTCAATCAAAATTCAAACCTATTAATGACTTGAATGACATGAGCACTATTACATACATCACAATATAATTGCATTGTTGACTTAGAGGTAATATTTTACATATTTTATTTAATAATTGACAAGATTTTTAAAGCTTATTAAGTAAATGTGAGTACACTCAATGCATATTTTATATTTGTTTATAATGTGTATTAAATATCACAATATAATTTATCTATCTGTAATAAATATCAAAGTAAAATTTATCTATCTACAATTAATATTTCAATAAAATCTGTCCATTAAATATTAATCTAGATATTTTAAAAAATATACAAGTAATAATATAATTTAGCAAGACAAAAATTATATAAATATCACATTATCATATAAATATAAATATGGAGTTATTATAATAATATATTTTTATAATTGAATATTTTTTAAAGTTTTTGCAATATTAATTAACTATAATAATAACATTATACAACAACAAACAATCATATTACACCCCTACCTACTTCTATTAACTAAATGTTTAAAACAACCAAGCACACTCATATGATTTTTTATTTTTTATTTTTGCAGAATTAATCAACTATAATAATAACATTATACAACAACAAACAATCACATTACACCCCTAGTTGCTTCTATTAACTAAATGTTTAAAACAACAAGCACACCCCACATGAATATTTTTATAAATTTTTTACAACATTAATCAACTATAATAATAACATTATACAACAATAAACAATCAAATTACACCCCAGCTTACTTCTATTAACTAAATGTTTAAAACAACCAAGCACACTCTACAATGGGCAGAACTTGACGCAAATGCATCTCTTGTTAACAATCTGAAATTGGTCACCCCCCATCTTGGACTATCGAAGTCTTGATTAAGGATTCTATCGACATTATTAATTTCTTTGATAATGTCTACATCTCCCATATTTTTAGAGAGGGAAACAAGTTAGCTGACTTTTTTGCTAACTTGGGTGTTAAAGGGAAAAAGGGATGGAATTTTAATGATTCCATTCCCTTTGAAGTGATAGTGATTATCATTAATGAGAGTTGATATCTGGTTAATCCTTGTTGGAGTGGTGGGATGCATGTCCTTAGTCACGTGGGTGAAAGTTTTGAAGGAGGATGTTAATGTTATGAGTTCGAAAGATGGCTTTCACATTGTTCGGAGCAATATTTCATTATTGCATTTCTGTCCTTTGGAGGGTTTCACACAGATTTTGGGTGTGTTTAGCTTTATCTTCTAGAGGTTTCTGTTGTGTATTTTTGCTCTGTGTGGTGTGAGTTCCAATTTCAGGTGGTTTTGGTTGTGTGTTGCGCTGAAGCTTGTGATGGGTGGTGATCGTAATTATGTTGAGCCTAAGTCTTGTGACATTGTGAAGCAGAAGAAGGAGGTTTGGGAAATTCTAGAGAAGGGTGGCTTAACTGTTTATATGGAGAAGCTGCATGGCTTCAATGTGCAGGTTACTGAGATGGTCGTGAAAGGTTGGAATGACAAAAACCTGAATTTGGGTAGCAGAGTTGTCGTGGTGGACGAGGAATTCATAGCCCTTATTACTGGTCTCACTATGTAGGGTATGGAAGTTTTTAGGGACAAGAAAGACTCACATGATGTGATGTTGATTTTCTTCAAAGGTAACGAAGCTGCTGATCTCAGGAAGGTGAAAAGTGGTGGCTGGTATAGGAACTCTTTGAAAGTGCTCTAGTGTGATGTGGCGGAAGAAATCATGAGGTATGTTACCTTGGAAGGAAGGTACACGACTATTAATAACTATCATTTTCTATTACTCAACTATTTCAGGCATAAGAAATGGGTTTCTCTTCCCTATTATTTATTGATGTCGTTGGATACGGGGATTAAGGAGCATATGAATAACCCCAGGAACCCACTTTTTCATGTGGGGTTAATTATGCTAATTTATGAACATGTTAAAGTGCATGAGGTGCACAAATATTTTGTGTCCCCGAAGGATAATGTTGGCAAAACTAGGGAGGGTTATGAGACGAATTCAGGTGATGAAAGGGTTAGCAAAAGAGCTAAGAGGAGAGGCTTATTTTGAACAAAGAGTCAGAGTCTGATAAGGATGATGATGCTGACTACGTCCCAAACTCTTATGCTTCTTTGGAGGAGGGCCCCTCTTCCCTTGTTCTGGGTAAAATTGTGAACAGGAAACCGATCGATAAAGAGGGCTACACTATGTGTAGTGATGATGTGGTCACGGTGGCTCTTCCTAAAGGTGCCAAGGATAAGAATGGCTTGTATGGGGAAGATTCCTCTCCTCCCCCTAAAAAACATGCTAAGGAAACTATGGTGGGGAGCCAGAAGAATAGGGAGCAGAGATCTGAGTCAAATCTTAGAGAAGGGTTTCCCTCTCTCTCTTGTCGATGGTTTATATGGTGATGCCTCCCCGAATGTGGACACTAGGTTAATGCAAGGGAAGGAGGGTGTTGTGGATGGTGGTCTTGCTGGGGGTTCTAACAAAGCCGAGGGGGATAGGGAGTTGAAAAGAAATATTATTGTAGAGGACATCGCCTACTCTATTCACAAGTTAAAGTCTCCTATTCTCGATGGTAAAGGTAAGGCTATTGTGGATGATAAAATTCAGGTTAGCTCTTCTAATGAGGATGTTGTTGTGGAGGGTAGGGTTAAAATTTTTGATAGGGAAGACCTGTCTGATGTGTTGGGCTTGGCCTGTGAGACTGCTAATATGCAGTTTAAACTTTTTAAATGGTTTTTTCATGAAATTAATAAGATAAATGTTAGGATTAGAGGAGTGGCTAGCAAGGCTGAGGACCTTGCTATCCAAAGCTAAATTAACAATGTGATGGAGTCTCTAAATATTGTTGCTAGTACTGTGGCGGAGGAAACCGTCAACCTTAAACATAATTTGGAAGTTAGAATTTTATCCCTTGAGGATAAAATTGATAAAATTTGGAAAATGATGATGAAGAGTGGTGAGACGACTAAGCTTGTGGGAACTCTGGAGTTTGTCATGAGGGAAGTGGTGGTGAAGAGTGGAAAGGTGCCTAAGCTTGTAGGCACTCCAGATTCTGCTAATAAGAGAATTGAGTCTGGTTTTGCTAATGTTACTAATGCTGGGGGTAGGTTGTTGGAGGTGGGTTGTGCTGGTGCGAAGGTTACTGCCAAAGGTAATGTTTTGATTCATGAGGTAAAGACTGGTGGGCTAGGGGTCAGAACCAGAAATAGAATGAAAGATTAGGCAAGGGCCTCTAGTAGGGAGGTGTCTGATATTGTGGACAATGTGCAGAAGATGGTTGCTAATGACTTGGAAGCTGTTGAGATCTTGAAGAATATGTAGAGCTTCTGGCTGGCTTCTTTTTGGCTGCTGGTTTTCTTTCATTGGGCTGATTTCTGCTTATTGATGTTATCCTTTTTTATCAGTTGCGCTCTTTTGTAAAGGGTTTCGAGCCCCTTCAAAACCCATTTTTTACCTTTAATCAAAACATCACTTTAATGTTAAAATTTCATGAGTACTTCATCATCTATTTTTCTAGTACTTTTTTGTCTATAATAATAATAAACTATTGACATGACAATTTTCTCTTGTATTCTATTACCTATTTCCTATACTTCATTAACATTGTTCATAGATCTAGAATTATATAAAACTAAGCTTCCTCCACACACAATTATATCTAATTCCTTCATCAATATTAATATTTTTTAATACATGATTGAACAACTTTTCACCAAGAATTTATATAAATTTTTAGTTATATATTTAAACTTATTTATTATATTAAAAATATTAAAATAAAATTATTAATTAATATATTAATATAATATTTATAATTATAAGATATTTAAATATTTAAATCATATTTTTATTATGTTTTTTTTTTTTTTTGATGAATAGGCAACTATCTATATTAATAAAAAGATAAAGTTACATATTCACAAAAAAAATGGTGGGTGGTAGAGAGGCACACCCTACGAGTCACATGGGCAGCACCCAAAAAAACCAAAAAATTAACCAGTCACATGGGCCAAGCCCAGAAGTCCATGATTACAAAAAATAAAAGGGTCTCTATCATCCAAATTCTTCCCACATACATTAGCAGGGTTAGTGACATTAGGAGGACCCCAACCATCATCAACATCTTTTTCCTTCTCTTTATCTTTATCCTCATGCCGAGGCGAGATTGCAAGCACCAGACGTGGAAAACATTTACTAGAGTTCTGAAAACTAGAGCCAGAAGAAAGAGTGTCATTAGAGGGCCACCTGAAACCGCCACTGTCACTCCCTGAAGCACCACCAGAGGGCCACCCCTAGCCAGCCCACGATAGAGGAGAGCGGGTCCGCCGAGGAGGGCAAGAATCCCATCGAAGAGGAGGCTGAGAGTGGGGACATGCAAAACCACTCCACTACTGGCCCCGAGAAGGCGACCGACCATGGGAAGAGGTGGGCAAGCAGACACCCAAGCAATAGTACACGGGGCATTGCCCCAGTGATCCAACAACACTTGCAAGTGAGCAACCTCAAGTGCAACTTTGTTAGCTTGCACTTGAATCTGTAAGAGAACATTAGAACAAATAATAGCTTTAGCATATAAATAAACATTAATATCCATTTGAGAATGAGAAAATATGCAGACATTTTTCTCTTTCTAGATATTGAAGAGGATTTCCACCCTGAAAGTGTGCCAGAGCTGGGTAAATTTGGCAAGAATTCTAGGCGAATCTCCCAACAAAACCATATGCCAGGAGAAAGGCTT
This sequence comes from Sequoiadendron giganteum, assembly GCA_007115665.2. Lineage (NCBI taxonomy): Eukaryota > Viridiplantae > Streptophyta > Pinopsida > Cupressales > Cupressaceae > Sequoiadendron > Sequoiadendron giganteum. Next base: position 740,904,421 of record CM021101.1, on the reverse strand, counting down.
CGGCCTAAAGGGCCGAAAGAAGTCATGAATCCAAGTCCAAAGCTGCCGAGCTCTAGGACAAAATTGGAAAAGATGCTTAAAAGTCTCAGCTTGCCCAAAAAAAGGGAAATGAGGGTCTTGTACCCCCATGTGAACAAGCCGAGAACCCATAGGCAAGCCTTGGAAAAGAATACACCAAGAAAAGTGGACAAGTTTTGGCTTAACACTTGCAGACCAAATGGAAACAAATATTTTACACTAGACATGAGCGGGAGATTGAAGAAGCCACCTCTAGTTCAAACTTTGAATCATAGGAAAGTGTGGTGAAAGCCACCTGTAACCAAGCCGAGACTTGTAATTCCTGAATTGGGTGTCTTGATACCACTTCCAGTCTTTCCACCAAGGTTTGGTCCCACAAATTCCAACCTTATGAAGAATCTTTGCAGGAATGGCATTCACCAGACCATCATAAGTAGCATGGTCTTGGCTATGAAGCCTATACAAGGCACAAAAATTGTCTCACTGCATGATACACATTGTGGGTCTATGAAATACCTGTTGAAGGGTCTGGATACCCTTCTTGTGGAATCTGAGTGCCTTAAGACAAGGCAACTTAGCCAATGACTGTCCATTGCAAGAAAAAAAAGGGGACCACCAAATATTCTACTGGTTGAGTGAGAGCCCATCATGAAAACCAGAGCCAGCCCAACGAAGCCAGGGCTTGATAGCCTCTCAGGCTCACCAAATAATTTTGGCCACAAAAGTCCCAACAATTTGGACTGGTTCCTTCATGACCAAAAGGGTTTGAAAGCCAATCCCCTTCCAGGCGGGTCTATGAGCAGGAAATCTTGATTGAATATAATGCCTGAGAAGAATTTTCCAGGTCTCGTCCCCAGTAAGGGCACAAATAATTCATTTAACACATAGAGAAGTCCCTTGCCGTTGAGTGGAGAGAAACCCAAGTCCTCCAAAATCTTTGGGAAGGTAGTAGAATTCCCAAGCAACACAGTGAAACCCTTTGTGGGATTCAAAAGAGGCCCAAAGAAAATCTCAGAGCAATTTTTCAAGTTCTCTGTAGGCAACTTTGGAAGGGGCCCAACAAGAGGAGTAGTAAACATGGGTAGCTACTAGAACTTTAGAGCACACCTGGAATTTCCCAGCCAAAGAAAGGGGCTTGGTAATCTAGTAAGAAAGCTTTTTCTCGACTCTGGAAAGCATAGCTTGCCATAGCTCAGTCGAGGACACCTACAAAGCAAAGGGAATGCCCAAGAACCAAAAAAATTCTCCTAGCCCAATCCACTTCCAATTATACTGCTGAAACCAAGGAGGAGTGGGAAAAATAGACTGTCTGTAGCACAAAGTTTTGTGCCACTGAATGGTAGAGCCATAAGAAAGACAAAAAGTATTAAGACAATCTAGGGCTACTTTAATAGTCTCTTCTTCCTCCAGGAGAGTGAGGAAAGAGTCATCAACAAAATGGCCATTAACCAATTGAGCTTGAGAGTTGGAAAATGAAATACCTTTGACACGCTGTTGGGAAACCGCGTTGGCCAAGAGGTAGCCAAATCCTTTAGCCACAAGCACAAATAGAGAGGGGGCAAGCAGGCACCCTTTCCGAATGGAACAAAAAATTCCAAAGGTAGAAGATTGATGGCCATTGATGGTGATGCAAGTAGAGGCATCCACAAAAAGCATACGAACAACCTAAATGAAATTAGGCCCAAAACCCAAAGCTTGCAACATAGCAAGAATAAAAGACCATTCAATGTGGTCATAGGCTTTGGAAAAGTCAATTTTAACAAAAATGTATTTATGGTTTGAACGTCGGGCCCATTCCATGCCTTCCCAAACAACAATAATATTATCCAAAATGAACTTGAATTTGATGAACTCAGTTTGCTCCAGGCACATAATCCGAGGCAAGAGGTGGTGGATCTTCAGAGCCAAATACTTGGAAATAATTTTGTAGGAGATGTTGAGAAGTGTGATAGGCCTCCAGTTGAAAATGTCTTTCAGATCCCTAGATTTAGGTATGAATTTTATATTGCCTTTGTTTGTTAAGTTACCTAGAGAATTAACATGAAAAGCCTCTAAGTAAACATGATGCAAATGTTGCCAACATAGTCCAAAAGGGCCTTGTAAAATTCACAAGGGAATCCATTTATCCTCAGGGCTTTTTCATCAGCCATGGAATGGACATCTTCCTTGAGATCTCATAAAAAATCCTCTGGGTTGGGGAAAGCCTATTTGGCACAACAGTAATGCAATCTTGAAGGGCTTGTTGTCGCATAGGTGTGGGTTCATGTGTAGTGAAAACCTGCTCATAATGATGCACAAAGGCCTGGAGAATTTCAGGGAGCTCAGAGAACACCTGAATTCCATATTTGATTTTTTTAATGCCTGGGGATGAGTACCCTACACGTAGCGCCAAAAAAAACTCTTTGTAGGCACGATCACCAATTTTTAGCCAATTTAGTTGGGCTTTGATCTGCACACTTCTATCAGCATAATTTTCTGCAACTTGCTTTTTGTGCCTTAATTCCGCCACCCTAAATTTCAATGATGGGGAAAAGGGGGTAGCCGCCAAAGCTTTAGTAGCTGAGTGCAGGTCAACGATGGTAGCCTCATAAGACTTCCGGTGAAAGATAGCTAGTTGGCATCCATAAATACACAAAAATCTATCCATGTGTGTGATAGCATCGTTCCACCAGGTAATCTAGCTTGTATGATGAGCTAGTCTACACTCCAGATTCCACAATCTATGAATGTGGGCCAAGGTAGGATTGTGACAAAGCAGAGACGTGTTCAAGAAGAATTGAGTTTTACACGTGTGAGGCCGGCGTGACTCCCATTCAATGCGAAAAGAAATTGGGAAGTGGTCGGACAAAGTCACATCCACTAACGACTTAACTAGTAGAGAAGAGATATCAAAAGAGAAAAAAGATTGAGATGAGATCATGGCACGATCAAGGTGTTTAAATATTCTATCAAAACCAACCCTAAAATTACACCAAGTGTTCCACAGAGAATGAGAATGGCGGTGACCAATATTGGGATAAAAAAAGACCCAATTTATTGCACATGTAAAACCATGCCTCCCGTTCGCCAACTACCCATCTGTATGACAGGGTGCCATCCTTGTCATATGCCATCTAAACCATATTCAAATCTCCATGTAATAACTAGGTAGCAACTGGCAATGAGTCGGCAATCCAACACCAAAGCAAAGATTGCTCCACAACATCATTAGAAGCATAGACATTAATAATTCCAAAGGAATGATTATCAATGTTAAGAAGAATTCAAACGAGCCGGTGAGAAGGATCAGACTCGTGGTCAACCACACAAGCATGTCATCATGGGGACAAAAGGGTGACAGCTCTTCCATGCCCAACCTCATGCATAGTGCAAAATATTTTACTGGCCGACCAAATAGAATGACAAGCCGAAGCAAGCAAATATCCAGAAATTTCAACCTCTTGGAGACAAAGCACTTTAATACCAAAATATTTTCGCAAAGTATCCCTAACATAATACTTTATGGAGAGGTTTGTTAGACCTTGAACATTCCATGAAAGGAAATTCATGAGTGCAACTCCTCCATATTTTCAGAGTTTGGTTCCTCTGCATTCAGGGAAGAGAAACGATTTTGCAAAAATTTTATGGAACTGACCCAATCTGAATAGATGGAGAGGAAAATATCTTCTTTTCTTGCACATATTCACCCTCTTCACGCGGTGGAGATAGACTGTGAGACCGCCTTTGAGCTCCCAACATGGGAGGAGAAACGCTCAGTTGAGCAAATATAATGGCAGTAGGCTGAGGCGTTTCCTTTGTCTTGGGATGCACCAAAACATTAAAAACTCCAATAGGAGCATCTGTCCCCTTTCCTACAGGGTTTGAAATGACCTTCGATGGTTCAAAGGCTTTAGAGGCCGACCCAAAACCAGTTGACTTATTTTTTTGATTTATAATCGTGGTCCATTTTTCATCAACTTTAGCAGAAGGCTCCGCCTGACAAGGCTTTTTAGTATCTCATGGCAAAGAAGGTGTACGAGGCACTGCCAAAGGGCAATCCTTAATCTTGTGGTCTAGCGACTGACACCTATAACACATGTTGGGAAAATTAAAATAAGTGACTTTTTGGGTATGCTGGAGAGATCCAATTTGAATATCAATGGATTCTTTCAAATCCTTGGAGAGGTCTATTTCCACACAGACCCATTTATGGGGTCGGGCTTGGAAAAACCTATCTAGCTCAACACAAATGACCCTACCCAGTGAGGATGCAATATGGTTCAAAAAAGGCACACAAGGAAAATGAAAACCAAGGAATTCAATCCAGACCGGGACCCGCAACTTGGTGTCATCTGAGACAAAAAAATCTCGGTTCCATGCCTGGAAAATTAACAAATATGACCTGACATACTAGGGACCGTGGGCTAAGATAGCTTGGACATGATTGACTTCCGCAAAGTGGAACAAAAAACCCTTGGTTAAATTTTGGACCATATCAAGGCAAACCCCATGAGGGACCGAGGCCTTGCTAGCCCATTCTTTAAGCACATTTTCAGGGGGAGTCCTCCCAACAAAATAACCCACAAGGGTGCGTTGCTCAAGACATTGGCAAGCATAATCAAAATTTGGTAAAGGAAAAATCACACCAGCTAGGGAGTCAGAATTCTTACCTCGTGAAAGACTTTCAAAAATTTTTTTGGGGGATGTTTGTTAGGAGGAGGAGCCATTGAGAAGTGTCGTCGAACCATGAACACCAACATGAATTTCTGGTTTAGAGCTGGTTGAAGGAATATTAAAACACAAAAACTACAATAAATGTGGTTGTACACACAAGAAAAGAGGGGTTTCCTACACAAAATGCGCAGTATGATGTAGGAGGGGCCAAGGGTGACCACATAAACCACAAAACCCTAGCAGAGCTCATACACCTTCACCTTCATCAACAAAACCTTCTCATGGTTTCTTTTTTTTTCTCATTTAAAATATTTTTAGTTATTCATTATCTTGATTATTTTCACCAATTAAAATAAAGATAATATAAGATATGACTCAATTCAAAAGAAATAGATTTTTTCTTTTTGTGAATATTTAGATGTTCTTTTGATATTATATCTAGTCAAATTTAAGTTTATAAAAATTTACAATAGAAACTTTTGGTCTATGATATATAATTGAACCAATTTTTTTTTAGGAAAAGAGTGTTGTATATCTTAGACAAGAAATAAAATATTTAATTATAAAATATATATTTATTTGTGGTACATCTTTAGGAGATGTGTTTAGCCAAATTAAATATTAATCTGGATCCATTTTTAAAGTTCTATGTAACAATAGTTAGACATTTTATGTGTGATTTTCACATGGAAAAAATATTTAGTATTGAGAAACTTAGTAACAAAAAGTAAATGCTAGGATCAATCCAGTTTTGAGGTACATGATTTTACCTTACCACTTGGTTGTTTTATGTGAACTTGATTCTATAAATACAAGCACATATTTAGTTATTGAGGTCAGTTGGTTTGATTATCATTGTATTGAGCTCTCTTCTAAAGATTGTATATGTGAAGCATGGTATGGGATATGTGGTTAAATGCTTGGACACATGGAGAAAGCATTGGAGGAGATTTGTGTTTCAAAAGCATTCATGGAGACTTTATAAGTGTTGTAATACTTTCATTGTTTAATAATGCATTGAGTGTGGATATTTTTAGAGGCTGGTTTTTCTCCTCTTGAGGGTATTCCCAGGGTACATCTTGTGTAATTTTGTGGCATATTTTTTAATCTTTGCATAATGATTATTTTGTAAGATTGTATGCATGTTTTTTTCTCATGTTTTTATGTAGGAAATGGTTTCATCAACTCGGTATATTTTCCTAACAAGTGGTATTATAGCCATGTTTGTGGTTAACAAAGGTGAGAGATCCCTATTTTGGTTTAATCCTTATTTGAACATATTTGATAAGACTTGATGAAACCATGATAAATTAGGAGAGATTTCAAATATTTCAAGGTATGATATATGTTATGTAGGTTGTGATTTGAAAATTTTGGGTTTTGATTTTTATGTGTATTGATACAAAAATATATTGAAACCTTGGTTTTTGATATCATAATTATTTCATATTATCTATCAAAAGAAAAAATGATTACAAAATGTTTGCACCTTCATATGTGGTTTATTGATCTTTATTTCCATCTTCATAGAAATAGGCATGACATAGATCATAGTCATCTTTTAACATAGAATTTTATTGTGGACTAGTTATAGGTTTCATAATACAACTATCACACTTCGTTCCTTTGTCAAATATCCTATGAGTATTCTCAATAACACCCATATTTTTATGTGCCATAATTAGGCATGCCTCTAATTAGAGTGGTTAAAGAAAAAGTATGATCATCAAAACTAGATTTAGCATTACTAGTCTCATATCATTCTTAAGAGATGGTGCATTATCATTTGTGCTAGTGTCACTAACAAATCCTTCCCATATCATTTTTTTCCATACACTAAAACATTGATCATCCAATTAATTTTTAACATTAAGAACCTGAAAAAAACTAGTAAAACCAAATTATTTGAAAAATATATGTTATTTCCTATACCTTCTGACACCCATCCATAGTAGTTTATTCTTTTCTTTCTTTCCTCTCAAGAGAAAAAATTGTGATCATAACCCATGTATTTTCTTGAAACCATACTATACCTCTTCGAATCCACATTCTACTCACTATGAATATCATCATCAAAATTTCCAATCGATTGAATACTCTTGAGAAAGTTAGGTTCTCCACTTTTCTCACTTTATGTGTCTCAATCAAAGGGTTTGCAACAATGGGTTCTTCATTAAAAGGTTCATTCATTTTTTTCCAAACACTTAGTCTCAAATTCTCTTCTCCTAGTATCATTTGTATTCTCTTTAATGGTT